>JAEIJG010001489.1:0-10293 GCA_037289395.1 Beauveria scarabaeidicola
GTAATAAATAATATTTTTATAATAGTTTATTATTATAAAATATATACTAGATAAGTTTTTAATCTAATAATAACTAGTAGTTATCTTAATTTAGTTTAAGGCTTTAGCTTTTATCTTTTTATTTATTTCTTATAAGAGATTAAGATCTTAATAAGTACTCTTATTACCCTAAAATAAGCTAGATTTAGTATCTTAGCTTTTTAAGATAAGATTTCTTCTATTAGTACTTAATAAGGTACTTTTAGCTAGGTTAAATTAGTAATATAGTTAATTAGGGTTATTATAGCTAGTAGAATAGTACTCTAGAGGAAAGAGGGTAATTTTAACTAGAGTATAATAGCTTTAAATCTATTAAGTATAGTTTAAATTAATTATTTAAGAAGTTTATTTTACTTATAGATATAAGGACTTAAGATAATAAACTTAGTACCCTATAAGGTAAGCTAGTTCTTAAGTTCTTAGTTAATTTTATTTTTATTATTATAGTAGAATTCCTTTAGTACCTATTTATAGTATATTTAAAAGCTTTTAAAGAAACCTTATATAGCTTCTAGAAGAGTAAGGCCTTTATAGTTAGGTAAAAGTAATACCTATTAATATTATAACTTCTTATCTACTAATATTAAACTAATAGGTTTTTTATTATATAGTAAGGGTTTTATTTTAAAGGTATCTCCTTTTATAATATTAAGGATATTTTCTAGATTAAGAAGAGTTCTTTTTAATAGTTAATATATAGTTTTAGTTTAAATATAAGTTATATATTAGAAGTTATTATCTTTAATCTTAGAGAAATTAGGTAAACCTTTAGTAATTTTATAGGTCTTTTTAAATAAAAAAAAGCTAATATAACTAAGTTAAATATATTAAATACTAGCTAGTTATAATAACTTTTAGTATTTTTAGTCTTTAGGTAATTCTAGAAGCCTTTCTAGCTTTTCTAGAAGGTAATTAGTACCTTCTAGAAGTATTAAGTCTTAGTTTAGTTCCTTAGAGATATCCTAGTAGTCTAAGAGGTTTTTAGAGAGTACTTTAGGTATTTTAACTATAATTATATAATATTTAGATTAGTTTAAAGATCTAAGTTTTATTAGTACTAGGGTTTTAACTTTTTATTATTATAAAAAGAAGCTATACTTATTAAAGTCTAATATAATAATTTATTTTTAATCTACTAAGTAGAGGTTATTTTTTATAAAGACTTTACTAGAGGTATAATAATATATACTACTAAGGATATTAAGGTTAAGTAAGAGTACTAGTAGTACTCTTTATATTTTAATAATAAACTATTCTTTTAGTTCTAATTTTAAAAGTATTATAAAATAAGCTATTCCCTAGCCCTTAGGCCTAATAATACCTCCTCTAATAATAATAAATAGCCTTTTTCCTTTTAAAAATACTTTATAACTAGTAAAAGCTTTTCTTAAGTTAATAATATAATAGGTAATATTAGTATTATAAAGTAAGGTATTATATAGATTAGTTCTTTTTTTTTAAATACTATAACTTATAATAAGTAAGGTAAAGGCTTTAGGGTATTTTAGTTCTAATAAAAATATAGTTTCTTTATTATTAAATAAGAGTTTTAATACTAAGTTATTATTAGAAGAAAGTTCTTTAATATAATAATTTTTAGTTTAATATTTATTATTATTATTAGAAGAGTTAAAGATAAGATTAGTAATTTTATAGAGGTTAAATTTAAATATAAAGAAGCTATAACCTCTTAAGATAAAAGCTATAATAACTTTTTCTTCTTTAGGTTATTTTCTTTTATCTTTATCTTTCTCTTTTTCTTTATTATCTTTCTTCTTCTTTTTTTTCTTTTCTTTTTTTTCTTTCTTTTCTTTCTTTTCTTTCTTTTCCTTTTTAAAGTCTTCTTTAGTCTTTTAATAACTAATATAATAAACACTAGCTTTTATAACTAAAAATCTCTTTTCTTATTATTCTTTAAAAAGATTAGCTATAAGGTATTAAAGATTAAAAGTAACTAAGGTAATTCCCTAAGCTCTTAATACCCTAATTAGGGCCTATTAATATTCTAACTATTAGTTAAAGGTATTACTAATAGCTTTTAGGTATTAGTTAATTTAGTTAATATTACTAATAATAACTCTAATAAGGTTTAATTAGGCTAGGTAGTTATTAAAGTTATTATTAAAGGCTTTAAGAGTACCTTTATAAGAGTTAAAAGAGAGATTATAGAAGTTATTATATAATTAAGATTATTAGATTTTAGTACTAGTACTATATTACTAAACTAGAAGGTTAAAAACTTAATTTAGTTTAGTATACTAGCTAATAGTAGTTATAAGCCTTTCTATATAACTATTTCTTATTAGGAGTAATAATATAACTTATTCTAAGTTATTAAAATCCTTTAATATTAATAGTTTTTTAAAAAAAGATATAATATTTATAGCTCTTAATTATATTTATAAAGCTTATTACTATAGGTTAAAGTTTTTAGGTCCCTTAAGCTTCTAAAGGTTTTAAAATCTATAGATTAATTTAACTAGTTCTTTAACTATAGCTTTATTAATCTAAGAAGTAATAAGAGATATTAAGAGTAATAGTACTAAAAGAGTTAGAGTTAAGCTTATTATAGTAGATAGCTATTAAATTAATATAGTAAGATTATTAATTTAAGTTAATAGGTTCTTAACTAGAGTTTATTATTACTAGAGCTTAGTTTAGATATTCTAAATATTAAGTTCTTTAATAGCTAAAATAGAAGTAAAGGTATTATTACTTCCTCTAGCTAGTTACTTAAATTAGTAATCTATTCTATTAGTATACTAATAGTAGAGCTAATAGAAAGTATAAATAATATAATAGTATATTTACTTAAAGATTTTAGTTTTTAAAAGATATAATAATATTACTTATCTCTTTTTATAGATAGTATAATAATGTGTTTATACTATAAATAGTATAATAGTGTTATTTACTAAAGGTCTATCTTAGTATTCCTCTATAAGAAGAATCTCTTTTCTAGAAGTTTATCTATACCTTTTAGGCTTATAACCTATTATAATTATAAATAAGTATATAGAAGTAAGATTATAAGTAGAGATAGATTTAGATAAAAGAGAGTAATATAAAGAAGTAGTTAATAAAAGATTATATTATTAACCTTATTATTCTATTTTCTATTTAAGAAGAATTATAGTTATTTATAGAGAAAAAGAGATAAAAGTAATACTTAAAAAAAACTCTATTAAATCTAGAATCCTCTTCTTATATCTTACTATATATAAGATATTAACTAATATAGTTACCCCTTAAGTTTTAATATATCCTTAGTATAGTTTTAGCTATTTTAATAGCCCTAGTAGCCTTATAGGGGCTATAATAGCCCCCTAGTAGGTTTAGTAGTCTTATTATAGTTTTAGCGCTCCCTTAGCGCCTTTAGTAGCTCTATAGAGATCTTTAATAATACTACTAAACTTAGTAACTTATATAAAGTCCCTATAAATAACCTACTTTTAATACTCCCTCTAGTTAACTAAGGGACTAACCTATCTATATTAATATAAGGTAGTATTATACTAGTTAGTATAGGGTAGTAGCCTACCCTATACCTCTACGGGCTACTAGGCTATTATAGGTAATTAATAGCGCTAATTAGTAGCTAGTAGCGTTATACTTAGTAAGTCATAGTATTATAGGCGCTATACACGGGCTTACGCGAGCGCTATATACTAATTTATAGTATATAAAAATAGTTTAGTATAGGGTAGTAGCCTACCTTATACCTCTACTAGCTACTAGCTTATTATAGGTAATTAGTAGTATCTTATAGCGTTATACTTAATAAGTTATAGTATTATAAGCGCTATATATAGGCTTATATAAGCGCTATATACTAATTTATAGTGCGTAAAAATATTTTAGTATAGGGTAGTAGCCTACCTTATACCTCTACTAGCTACTAGCTTATTATAGGTAATTAATAACACTAATTAGTAGCTTATAGTGCTATACTTAGTAAGTTATAGTGTTATAAGCGCTATATATAAGCTTATATATAACACTACACTTTAATTTATAATATATAATAATAAAGTTATTATAAGGTAGCTACTACCCTATAGTTAATATATATATACTACCCTAGAGGTATATATATTATTATTATTATATATTTATAGCTATAAGTTAATTTTTAGTAATTTATATATAAATAAATTTTATAGAAAATTAAAAGTAGCCTATAAGTATAGATTAGTAGAGGTACCCTACCTAAGTGCTTATAAGATCTATAAGAGGTACCTAGCCTAGTAACACCTAGCATTAGCTATAGTAATTTATAGTAGATATAGCTTAAATATAATACTAATTATATTATATTTAGTAATAAAGGCGTTAATATTTATAGTATAAGTAATACTTTAGTAGATTTTTTACCTTTATAGAAAATTTTAGTTACTAGTTATAACGCTAATTAAGGGATATTTAGTCGCTAATTATAGCGCTAATTAAGGGATATTTAGTCACTAGTTATAAGTATTAATTAAGGGATATTTAGTTACTAGTTATAAGCGCTAATTATACTAAGTTTAGTATAAGTGGTAACTAACCTAATTACTCTAGTTACTAAGTGTGCTATAGTATAATATATTATAGTAGTTAATTAATTTTATATATAACGCTTAAGAGACTTTAGTAGGTACTAAAGAGAAACCTAGTAGGCCTTCTAAAGCTTTAAGAGATATTATATATATAGGGGCTTTTAGTAACTAACTATAGGTAAGTCCCTTACTAATTTATAAGCGTTAAGTATACTAAAAAATATAATATACTTAAATAATTAACTCTATTACTTTAGCTACTAAGGTAGTTAACTAGTTATATATAATATATTAAGAATTTACTTAGTACTAAAAGGAGACCTAGTAAGCCTTTTAAAATTCTTAAGGTTATTATATACTTAAGGAGGCTTTTTAATAATAACTCTAGTATATATAATAATTAAAAGCTTTATATTTTTAAAAAGTAAACTACTATATATTATTAAGCTTAATTAAGGATTTAAAGGCCTAAGAGCTTTTAAAAGCTCTAAAACTTAATACCTAAAAAAGGCTTTATTAGGTTATTAGTAGGTATTAATCCTATTTTAAGGTATTTAATATCTATTAGACTAGTTTAAGCTTTTTAGTAAATAAATTAAAACTTTAGTAAAGTATACTTAGTTCTAATATATTAATTTAAGTTATTAGTATTAGAGATAAAGCCTTAGTTATTATAGAATAAGGAGATTAAGTATTAAATCTTTATTAAGGTTTCTTTAAAGAGTCTAGAGATTTATTTAATCTCTTTAATTATTTCTAATATAATATTAGATTTAGCTTCTAGTATAAAGAAGGTTATAAGACTTACTCTCTTTAACCTCTAGCTAATAGGTTCTTTATTAAGTATTAGTAAGTAACTACTTATAGACTTAGAGGTTTCTTAATATCTTATAAAGTTATTATTAGAGTAAGCTTAGAGTAGGCTTTAAAAGCCCTTAATTTTATAATAGCTTATAGCGCTTATTTTAGTACCCTTTAGGTACTTAAGGCTTCCTTTAATTAAGTTAAGGAGTATTATATTTACTTTAACTATATACCTTAAGTAAAATTAGACTATAAAAGTAATATTAGGTCTTATTATTATTATTAGCTATATATTAATACTAAGTATTTATTAAAAAAGATTTTAATTAAGATCTAATAAGGCTTTAAAGTTTACTTATTTAGGTAATTTTATTATAGATTTAGTAAGTAATTTAGTAGGTAATTCTACTAAAAAGAACTTTAGTTTAAGACTAATAAAGGGGTCTTATAGTAGCCTAAGCTATAAAGAAATAAGCTAAGGTTTAGTATTAACTAAGTTAAATTAAGAGAAAGCTTCTTTTATAAATTAGCTTTAGTATAACTAGAGGCTTCTTTTCTTCTAGTTTTAGATAATTTAAATACCTAAGAAGAAAAAGGTAAGCCCTTTATTTTCTATAAGGTAAGCATTATTAAGCTACCTCTTAAGTTAATTAATATACTAAAGGTTTAGACTAATTAGGAGATAATTATTAATATAGGTTATTATAAAAGTATATATAGTTAGATTCTAATAGATAGTACTATCTAAGAGAAGTAGCTAAAATCCTAGCTTAGCTAGGAGTTCTTTAAAAAGAATTTCCTAATTCTAAGGGCCTTATTTTAGTTTATAAAGAGTTTTATTTAGAAGAATAACTTACTCTTTAGAGGGATTATAGCTAGCTTTAGCTAGAAGTTTAAGAAGTTCTTTACTTTTTTTATTAGATTTAGTTTAAAGGTCTTTTATAAATTTAAGAAAACCTTCTAAGAATACTATATATATAACTTCCTTAAGTTTATTATTAAGAAAAGTGTTAATAAAGTTAATTTATTTAATTTCTTAATTATTAATAGTTATAAGTACTAAGATAATTCTCTAAGTTAGGGGGATAGAGGTTAAGGTATATATTTAAATAAAGTCTTATTTAAGTACTTATATAAACCCTTTAATTACTAACCTTATCTTAAATTTAATAAGCTAGTTATTTTAGTTAAGTTTAAGTTAAAATATAAGTCTATTTTTTAGAACTTTTTAGGAACTAGGGACTACTAATTATTTAATAAATTTAAAGACTTTAGGTTTTATAATTTATTTAAACTTAGTAAATATAGCTTTAGCCTAGTCCTTTTTATTAAGGCTATAAAAGGCTTTTTTCTAGCTATTAAGTATACTATTTAGTACCTTTTTAATTACCTTAATCTTCTTTTTAATAGCTTTTATAACTTTATAGATAAATTATTAAGTAACTAAACCTAGCTTATAATTAGGTGATTCTAGTTAATAGTTAGTAAAAACTAAGTTAAGATTAAGGTCTATAGAGGTATATTTAGGGTTAACCTCCTCTAAGTTTATATTAGTATTTAACTATAATAAGAGTAAAATAGGAGCTAGTAACTCCTAAAGTTATCTATCCTAAAGTAAGTCTAGAGACTCTTTATTAAGATCTAAAGACTCTTTATTAGAGAAGATTTCTTTAAAAACCCCCTCTAAGTTATAATCTTAAGTTTATTAAAAGTTACCTTTAAGGCTTTTTTTAATTTAACTAATACCTTTATTTACCCTAATAAAAATAATAAATAATATTTTTATAATAGTTTATTATTATAAAATATATATTAGATAAGTTTTTAATCTAATAATAGCTAGTAGTTATCTTAATTTAGTTTAAGGCTCTAGCTTCTATCTTTTTATTTATTTCTTATAAAAGATTAAGACCTTAATAAGTACTCTTATTACCCTAAAATAAGCTAGATTTAGTATCTTAGCTTTTTAAGGTAAGATTTCTTCTATTAGTACTTAGTAAAGTACTTTTAATTAGGTTAAATTAGTAGTATAATTAACTAGGGTTACTATAGCTAGTAGAATAATACTTTAGAGGAAAGAGGGTAATTTTAACTAAAGTATAATAGCTCTAAGCCTATTAAGTATAGTTTAAATTAATTATTTAGAGAGTCTATTTTACTTATAAATATAAAGACTTAAAGTAATAAACTTAGTACCTTATAAGGTAAGCTAATTCTTAAGTTCTTAGTTAATTTTATTTCTACTATTATAGTAGAATTCCTTTAATACTTATCTATAATATACTTAAACGCTCTTAAAGAAACCTTATATAACTTCTAGAAGAATAAGACTTTTATAGTTAAGTAAAAGTAATACTTATTAATACTATAACTTCTTATTTACTAATATTAGACTAATAGGTCTTTTATTATATAATAAGGGTTTTATTTTAAAGGTATCTCCCTTTATAATATTAAGGATATTTTCTAGGTTAAGAAGAGTTCTTTTTAATAGTTAATATATAGTTTTAGCCTAAATATAAGCTATATATTAGAAGTTATTATCTTTAATCTTAGAGAAATTAAATAGACCTTTAGTAATTTTATAAGTCTTTTTAAATAAAAGTAGGCTAATATAGCTAAGTTAGATATACTAAATACTAGCTAGTTATAATAACTTTTAGTATTTTTAGTCTTTAAGTAATTCTAAAAGCCCTTCTAGTTCTTCTAAAAGGTAATTAGTGCCTTCTAAAAGTATTAGGTCTTAGTTTAGTTCTTTAGGGATATCCTAGTAATCTAAGAGGTCTTTAAAGAGTACCTTAGGTATCTTAATTATAATTATATAATATTTAGATTAGTTTAAGGATCTAGGCTTTATTAGTACTAAGGTTTTAACTTTTTATTATTATAAAAAGAAGCTATATTTATTAAAGTCTAGTATAGTAATTTATTTTTAATCTATTAAGTAAAGGTTATTCCTTATAAAGACTCTACTAAAGGTATAATAGTATATATTACTAAAGATATTAAGGTTAAGTAAGGGTACTAATAGTATTTTTTATATCTTAATAATAAACTATTCTTTTAGTTCTAATTTTAAGAGTATTATAAAGTAAGTTATTCCCTAGCCCTTAAGCTTAATAGTACCTCCTTTAATAGTAATAAGTAGCTTTTTTCCTTTTAAAAATACTTTATAACTAGTAAAAGCTTCTCTTAAGTTAATAATATAATAGGTAGCGCTAGTATTATAAAATAAGGTATTATATAAACTAGTTCTCTTTTTTTAAATACTATAGCTTATAATAAGTAAAGTAAAGGCTTTAAAGTATTTTAGTTCTAATAAAGATATAGTTTCTTTATTATTAGATAAGAGTTCTAATATTAAGCTATTATTAAAAAAAAGTTCTTTAATATAATAATCTTTAGTTTAGTATTTATTATTATTATTAGAAGAGTTAAAGATAAGATTAGTAATCTTATAGAGGTTAGATTTTAATATAAAGAGGCTATAACTTCTTAAGATAAAGGCTATAATAGCTTTTTCTTTCTTAGGTTATTCCTTCTTATCTTTATCTTTCTCTTTTTCTTTATTATCTTTCTTTTTCTTTTCCTTCTTTTCTTTCTTTTCCTTTTTTTCCTTCTTTTCCTTTTTAAGGTCTTCTTTAGTCTTTTAATAACTAATATAATAAGTACTAGCTTTTATAATTAAAGATCCTTTTTCTTATTATTCTTTAAGAAGGTTAGTTATAAGGTATTAAAGGTTAAAAGTAACTAAAGTAATTTTCTAAACTCTTAATACCCTAATTAAAGCCTATTAGTATTCTAACTATTAGTTAAAAGTATTACTAATAGCTTTTAGGTATTAGTTAACTTAATTAATATTACTAATAGTAACTCTAATAAGGTTTAATTAGGCTAGGTAGCTATTAAAGTTACTATTAAAAGCTTTAAGAATACCCTTATAGGAGCTAAAAGAGAGATTATAGAAGTTATTATATAATTAAGATTATTAGATTTTAATACTAGTACTATATTACTAAACTAAAAGGTTAAAGGCTTAATCTAGTTTAGTATACTAGCTAATAATAGCTATAGGCCCTTTTATATAACTATTCTTTATTAAGAGTAATAATATAGCTTATTCTAAGTTATTAAAATCTTTTAATATTAATAGTCTTTTAAGAAAAGATATAATATTTATAACTCTTAGCTATATTTATAAAACTTATTACTATAGGTTAAAGTTTTTAAGTCCCTTAAGCTTCTAAAGGTTTTAAAATCTATAGATTAATTTAATTAGTTCTTTAGCTATAATTTTATTAATCTAAGAAGTAATAAGAGGTACTAGGGGTAATAATACTAGAGGAGTTAGAGTTAAGCTTATTATAGTAGATAGCTATTAAATTAATATAATAAGATTATTAATTTAAGTTAATAGGTTCTTAACTAGAGTTTATTATTACTAAAGCTTAGTTTAAATATTCTAAGTATTAAGTTCTTTAATAGCTAAGATAAAAGTAAAGATATTATTACTTCCTCTAGCTAGTTACTTAAATTAGTAATCTATTCTATTAGAATACTAGTAGTAGAGCTAATAAAGAGTATAGATAATATAGTAGTATATTTACTTAAAGATTTTAGTTTTTAAAAGATATAGTAATATTACTTATCTCTTTTTATAGATAGTATAGTAGTATATCTATACTATAGATAATATAATAGTATTATCTACTAAAGGTCTATCTTAGTATTTCTTTATAAGAAGAATCTCTTTTTTAAAAGTCTATTTATACCTTCTAGGCTTATAACCTATTATAATTATAAGTAAGTATATAGAAGTAAGATTATAGGTAGAGATAGATTTAGATAGAAGAGAGTAATATAGAGAAGTAGTTAATAAAAGACTATATTATTAACCTTATTATTTTATCTT
>JAEIJG010001490.1:0-10290 GCA_037289395.1 Beauveria scarabaeidicola
AAGAATTTAAAGTAATTATATTTATAGTAGAATACTATTTTCTACTTATCTCCTTTATATATTTAGATATACTAGTATATATCTTAGATATTAAACTTATTATAGATCTTTATATTATATAATAAGTTTATTATCTTATTTATTAGTAATAATACTATATAATTCTTATATATTTATTAGTTTAGTATATAATAATCTATATATATTTATAACTTATTACCTTTCTTTAATATAAATAAGATAAATATACTTACTAGGCTTATTAATTATTAAATCTATCTTTTTTTTTATACTTCTACTATAAAGTTATAAAGTTCTTATAGCTCCTTTAGTATAAGTATATAAATAAGTCCCTAAGGTAGTACTATATTATCCTCTAATTTAATTATATATTATAGCTTATTTAGTAATAGTAATTATAATACTTCTTCTTTAGAGAAGACTACTATAAAGTCTATATATTTTAAAGATATCTTCTTAGCTTTCTTACTATATATTTAGGCACCTACTTTACTTATACCTAGGTTATTATTAATATTATCTAATCTAATATATCTAACCTATAATATACTATCTTCCTAATCTTCTAGCTTTTATAGTTTATTATCTTTACTAGCTATAAATATATATTTAACCTATATAGTTACTTTATAATATACTTATATACTCTTTATAAGCTATATACTCTTTATAATAAGGTAATAATTCTAGTAGTTATATATAAGTAATATATTTAGGTTTATATTATATTATTATAGTGCCCCTAATAATATATTATTAGCTCCTAAGTCTATAACTATAATATAAATTTACTATATCTTTATTATTCTTTAGTTATTTATAAATTTTATAACTATATTTAACTATCTAAGTAATTTAAAGGGCTTATTATTAGTTATAATAATATCTTAGCCTAGTAGTTTTAATTAAATTATACCTATAATATAATTATAAATAATATTTCTATTACTTCTTAAGTCTAGTATAACTCTTATAATAATATAATAACCTAGTAGTTATAAGTATATAGTTCTTATAAAAATACTATTCTTTATTAAATTATAATTATCTTCTTATACCTTATATACTACCTAGGTTTTTTAGTTAAGTCTAGTAGCTAGGGTTATATCTTATTATTACTCTCTTATATCCTCCTAGTACCCTTCTTATTATTCCTATAGCTAGGTTAAGCACTTTTTACTATACCTCTTTATAATATACCCTTATTATTAGTATATTATATAATTTAGGGCCTTATATTTAAATTAGTAATAGTCCTTACTATACTTCTAATATCCTAGTTCTAGCCCTTCTAAATATATATTAACCTTATACTCCTTATATAATAGGCTTATAATTCTAATACTTAGGTCCTTTTTTAATATAATATAATCTTTTTACTTATATATACTACTATAATTCTAATAACCTAGTTTATTAGGATTATATAATAACCTTATAATCTTATCTTATCTTAATATCTAAGTATAATTATTACTAATTTTATAATCTTATAAGGGTTAATATAGTCTCTTACTTAGTTTATTTTTATTACTTTAGCTTTTTTAGTTTTCTTAAGTTTTCTATAAATCTACTATATATTTATAACTTACTAGTTACTTTTATAAACTTAGAGGCTTATTTAGTAAAATCTCCTTAGTAAATACTAGCTATAGCTAGTTAAAGAAGAAATTAATATATATATTAGTTAGTAGTTAGTTTATTATTTCTAATTCCTTATTTTCTTATTTTCTTAAGAATTACCTAAATAACTAGTTCTTTATTTATTATATATAATCTAAGTCTATAAATACTATAAGGCTATAAGTATATTTATTACTTATTTTTAATTATACTTATTCCTTAAATTAAGCTTATAATTATATTTTAATAAATTTATTATTTATATTATTAGTTAACTATTAAGTTTACTATTATTTTAATTTACCTTAAAGGTATTAGTTTATATAAATAACTTATTATTATATTATTATAAACTTATAAAGTTTTATTATAAATATTATATCTAAGTTTATTATAAATATCTAAAAGTTAGTTATACTTTTAGCTTTAAAGGTAAAATATTAGATATTAATCTTATTTCCTTATTTCTTATTATAAACTTACTTTAAAGGTACTTCTTCTTTACTATTAGGGAATAGCTTATTAAAGAGCTCTATATCCTTACCCCTTTTTATCTTCTTAATTAAGCTTCTTCTCTTCTTAGCCTTCTACTTATAATATATTTACTTTAGTATTACTTTATTATTATAATTTAAAAGTAATATCTTTATAACTTTATTAATTAATATAAATTAGTTATTATTTATATTAACTAAGGTTTATAAAATAATATTATAGTCTAATAACTATTATCTTCTTTTAGTTTATTTTAATAAAGTTAAAAAGTTATTTATAGTAGTTTTATTACTAATTTATAAAGAAGTTATAATAGCTTTTTATATATATATAGTTTTTAGAGATATTTTAGATCTTTTTATTAGTTTTTTTACTTTTTTTATAATAATAATAAATAACTTATTAGATAGTAGTTAATATAAAAGAAGTAATAAAAGAGATCTTAATAAATAGCTATATTATAATAATATAACTTTATTATTTACTAATAAGAATCCCCCTTATTTAGTCTATATAAGGACCTTATAGCTTTATAGCTATATCCTCCCTTATTATATATAAACCCTTACTATCTTATAATACTAAGGTTCTTAGCTCCCTAGCCTTATAGGCTTATAGCTATATTCTCTCACTTATAACATAGCTATACTATAATACTATTAGTAGGACTTATTTTAGAATAATAAGGTATATATATATTTATAATATATAGGGGGCTTATATTAATATTAAAAAGGATATCTTCTTAAATACACTTAAGGATAAGTCTCTAGAAAGTTTTTTTAATATCCTAAAGGATATAATTAAATATTTTAGGCTTATTCTTAGTAAATATAGATTATATATTATCTTTATAAAAAGAGTTATTAATTATACTACCTTACTAAACTACCTAATAACCTTAGATAAAGGTATTACTTATATTATTCTTAATATTAACCTAGTATATACTAATACTAATAAGGCTAATATAAGAGCTTAAGTTATAAAGTTTATTAAGTAATAAATAAGTATTATAAGTATATAAGAGGATTATAAATAATATATACTAATTATATATTAGGTATAATACTCTTATTATATATTTAACTTTATAAGTAGGAAATAGTGCGTGATTATATTAAGCCTAACCTAGTAATAAAATTAAAAAATAACTTATTAAATATTAAAAAGCACCTAATTCTACCCTTAGATAATATTAGTATAGAGCTATTATATTAGGAGTAATTAGGGTAAATAGATTATCACTAGGGACACGTCCTAACGCGCCCCTATAGCTAATAAGTACTATAGTAAGCCTAAGGCGGTAGTAACCTAAGTAAGACTAAAATTAGAGAGAGAATTAATTAATAAGCTCCTCTTCTTAATTAAAGATAAATTTAAAGATAAGGTAAAAAAGATATAAATAGAGTATAAGTAAACTAGGGCCTAGAATAAGGCTAAAGTAGCCTTAAGGGGGACTAATACCTTAATTACTTAAGAGGTAGTCTAAGTTATTATAAAAAAAATAATTATATAAACACTTAAGAAGAACTAAAGTATTAGTTAACCCTAGCTTTTAACTAGCTTATAGTTATATACTATAGTAATAGTAACTTAAGATTAGGCTAGCCCTAGGGCTAAGTTAGTTCTTATTAGGTATAAAAGAGAATTAGTTATTAATACTAAAAGATATATATAAGAAATTAAAAGTTACTCCTTATAAGAGATTATTATAGTAGTTAATAAGGCTATTTAAGCTAATACTATAGTAGTAGTATACTACCTCCTCTTTAGGGATATAGTCCTAACCTTCTATTAGGAGGTAAAGGAATATATAAAGGATAAGCTTTAAATAAAGATTATATTTAGTCTAAAGGTAACTCTCTCCTAATAAGTATATACTATAGTAGTTAAAGTAGTTCTACTTAAGGAGATTTTATAAGATATTACTAACCTTATAATAATACTCTTAGTCTTTAATAAGGTAAATATTATTATTATAAAGGCATATTATCCTTAACTTAAGTCTAGGATATAAGCCTCTTTTATTATTAGAATATATAATACTAAGATAGTAAACTATCTCTATAAGTAAGGGGTCTTTTTTAACTCTTAGGTCTTCTAATATAAGCCCTTCTTAAATATAGTCTAGCCCTTATAGTACTTTAGGTATTATTAGTATAGCTATATAAGTAGGTTCTATTAAAATAAAAAGTATTATAGTTAGTATACTTATTAGACTTATATTAGGTTTAAATTATACTTAATAAAAAAAGATAATAAAAAAGAATAATATCTTAACTATAAGAGAAACTACCTAATATAATCCTAAGACTACCTTATTATAAGGTAGTACTAAGGCTATACTTAGGAGGTATATTACTTCTAATTAATAGAGTTTAAGAGCTATTACCCTAAGGAAGAAAGACGCCTAAGGTCCCTAAGAGCGTTATTACCCTTAAAGAGAGCTAAGAGTATATAGTATCTAAGAAGGCAGCCCTTAGGTCCCTCCTCTTTAGCCCTAATCTAAAGACCTTTCTTAATATAAACTAATATACTAAACTTTAACTTTATTAACCCTAAAATAAGGTCTATAGGCCTAAGGTTACTAGTTAGGATTTTATAATATAAAACCCCTATACTTACTATAAGTAAAGACTAGCTATACTAAGTATTATTATTAGCCTTAATATTTATAGTCTAGTTATAAGGTAAATTACTACTTTTATTATTCTTACTATTACTAATAGTCTTAGAATTAACCTAAGATATAGTTATAACTAAACTAGCCTAGTTTAGATAATTAAATAAGGATTCTTTTATAGAATATTTATAAAGATAATAATAATATCTAGCTAGTCCTCTACTAAGAGAATAGCCTAAATATTATTATAATCTAAGAGGTATTATTAAGTAGCCCCTTACTTACTCTCTCTTTAGCTCTATACTAGTGCTTATAAGGGGGGGGGCGGGTAGTAACCTATATCTATAAGAGGGTTAATAGAGTATTATAAGAAGTAATAGTTAGAAGAGATATATACTATATTAAATTCCTTAATAACCCCCTTATCCTTATAAGTATTTACTCTAAGTTAGGTATAGACTTATATAGACTCCTAAGTAGAATTCTATTAGAAGGGGAGATCTTATATATAGTAGTAAGGGACTTTAACCTTTATTACCCCTCTTAGGACCTTTATAATAAAAAATCCCTATTTATAAATAATATAATTAAGGCCCTTACTTATATTAGAACTATATTAATTATACCCTTAGGGATAATAATATAATATTACTATAATTACTATATAAATACCTTAGACCTCCTTTAAGCCTCCTTAGTATTAAGAGGTAAATATATAATACTAGACTAAAATCTAATTAGGTTTAACTATATCTTATAGCTATTAGAGCTCTAGGCCTATAAGTTAAAAGGAAGTAAGCTAATAAAGAAATAAGGAAAGATTAATATTAGTCTTACCTTAGCTAAGATAATAGCCTAGCTCCTAGCTATAACTAAATCATTAATAATAAGACCTTTAGAGATAAAAGTAATATATAAGTAGCTTATATTAGTAATAAAAGATATTATCTTTAAGGCTATCCTTATAGTAAGCCCCCCTTAGACTAAGAGGCTAGAGTAGTAAAACTAAAAAACTAACTAGGTAGTTATTAAGATAAAAAGGACCTAGAGGTAGGTATAGAGGTTAAGAAATAAAGTAGACTAGGAGATTATATATAAAATAAAAAAGGCCTAGTCCTAGGCCTTAGCTAAGGTATAGAAGATAGCCTAGAGGATATACCTTAACTTACTAGGTAATATACTAGTGTTATAAAAGTAATATAAGTAAGTAAAGAGGTTTATAGTAAGATATATAGCTAATATAATCCTAGAGCTAGCTTACCTAGGCTATAATACCTTAGTATAATTAAGGGAGGAGAAGGTAAAGGTCTTAGCCTAAAAGTTCTTTCTAGCCCTAGTGACTATTAGTCCTAAGCCTAAGTATAATATAGCCCTAACCTATAAGCTAGACGCCCCTAGACCTTTATAAGATAAAATAGAAATCTTTATAGAAGTTATAGTAGATAAAGTTAAAGATATACTTAGAGGCTATATAGCCTAGAACACCCTAGGTCTAAATAGGGTTTTATATAGGCTCTTAAAGGCCCTAGGCCCCCCCTTATATAAGATATTAGCGAAGCTCTTTAATATATTACTATAGTCTAGACACTACCTAGCCTAGTACTAAGCTAGCTCTATTATAGTCCTTTAAAAGCCTAAGAAGACCTTAAATAACCTTTAGATAATAAGAGGATAATAGCTAATAACCCTCCTTAATATAATAGGTAAGCTATTTAAGAAGATTCTTACTATTTATATTATAACTATAGTAGAGGTATACTAGCTTCTCCTTAAGGGTTAGATAAGGAACTAAAGGTATAAGTTAATAAAAATAGTAATTATAATAGTTATTAAGCTAGTCTATATAGCTTAGGCCTAAGGTAAGGCTATATTACTTCTCTAACTAGATATAACTAAAGCCTTTAATAATATTAACTATAGACTACTTATTTAAGAGCTTTACTAATTAGGTTATTTAAAGAAGATCTTTAACCTTATTTAATCCTTCCTTAATAAGAAGATAAACTAGCTCTAAATTAATAGTAATATAATAAAAGAAAGAGTAGTCTAGCGTAGAGTCCCTTAAGGCTTATTACTATTACTAATCCTCTTTATCCTCTTTATAAGCTTACTATATAAAGCCCTTAAGATAGCCCTAAGTCTATATATAGTTAGCTTTATAGATAATATAAACCTATTATATATAAGAAAGAACTATAGTAAAATAAAGTCTTAGTTAGAAAATACTTAAGTTATATATAAAGACTAAATAAAAACCTATTAACTAAGTTTCTTTATATTAAAGTTTAAGCTATTATACTTCTAATATAAGTAAGCCCTAGATCTAGGCCCCTTTATACTTAAGGGTAAGGTAGTAGAGTTATTAATAGATATATATCTTCTTAGAGTAATACTATTAATAGGGTTAAGATAGTAGAAGTAAGTTAAGTCTATATTAAAGAAGGTCTAGTTTATACTTTAAGCCTTATAGCTAATAGTAAGGAAGTTATAAGGCCTAAGGGTTAAGGAAGTAAGAGATATCTACCTCTAAGGAATTTATCTAATTATATTATTTAAAGTAATAGTATAATATAGCCTTATAACTAGCCTTATATAAGGCCTAGCTAGGCCCCTCTAAGAGCTATAAGTAAGGTACTTAAGGGTAGTTAGAGAAGCCTTTAAGGCTACCTTTACTTACTATATAAAGATAGAGCTTAGTATATTACTAGTAAATATCTACTTAATAATATAGAAGAGTAGAACCCTAAACTAGTAGGAGGCTAATAAGGCTATAGCCTAGCTTTAGTATATTACTACGTAAGTATTATCCCTAGTCCTACTCTACTAAAGTAGTAGAAGATAGATCTTACTATTAATAAAAGACCTTTACTAAAACCTACTAAAGATAAGTAGGGGGGTACTAGAGGGAGACTAGTATATACTTAAGGCTTAGGCTAACTAGATATAAAGAGTAAAGTAAGAGTATAAGGAGATTAAGAGCTAGAGGTAGATAAGGTAGCTTACCTTATTCTTAATCTATAAGCCCTTATAAGCTAGGTATAAGGCTAGGGTAACTCTACTCCTTTATTTACTAAGGTATATTAGCTTTATTATAATATAACTATAGATAAGAAAGATTAAGTTAAATACTTTCTTCTATAAGTAATAAGTACTTAAATATAATATAAAGATATATTAGTATAAATATAAAGTAGAGGATATCTATTATATATTTCTCTAGTATAAACTTATAAGCTAATATTATACCTTTATTATAGTACTACTAAGGGACTAAAGAGATATACTTTATATACTTAACTACCTAGTTAAGAGTAAGAAAATAATAAAATAGGTATATAACTTATAAAGGCTAACCTATATAAATATTAGACCTAGGGCAGAACTAGGATAGGATAGATATAGAGTAGGTATAGAGTAAACGGGGAGGAGCTAAGGCTTAATAAAGGGGATACCCCCCCCTAAGGGGGGTAAAATAGAAATAATTAGGAAGAGGGGCCTTACTAGCCCTTACTAGGAATTAATATGTAATTAGAGTTAGATAGAGAAGTAAGGGTTTTCCTCTAGGGAGTCTAGTTTTTCCCTTACTTATAAAGATAATAAGACTAGATAGGTATATATAGGCCTAGTTAGTGTAATTTAATAATAATTATATATTAGGTATAATTTTATATTAAAAAGCTATTTATTAGAAGAAAGTATAAAGGTATATTAGCTTTAATAACCTCTTTAAGCTTTATATAAGTATAATAACCTCTTATATACTTAATATACTCTAGGTATATACTAATATTACTAGGGAATAAATTATTAGAGGAAATACCCTAATATAAGCCTAATATATACCCTTCTAATATACTAGTCTTTATATCTACTCTAATATTACTTAATACCTTATATCCTTTAACCTAAGCTAGAATATTAGATTTAATCTATAGTAAATTAGTAATATCTACTAAGAATATACTATCCCTTTTTTTATTAATTAGCTAGGTATTAATAATACCTTATAATAAGCTATAAAAGTAGCCTTTCTTACTTACTAGTAGCTCTAAGATAATAATAGATACCTTTATTATATAATTATAGATATAGTAGGTACTTTAGATATATAGACTATATATTACTAAGAGTAGCTAATAACTTAGATTTAGGTAGGTAAGGAATATTTTATTAGATATCTTTTTATATCTAATAAGGCTAGCTAGTATATAAGGTATTAGGTTACTTTAAGGAGTATTAACCTAGAATATCTTAAGTATATAATTAGGTATAGGATAGTAGAAGAGGGCTACTATATATATAATATATATATATTCTTTAATACTACTCTTACCTATAAGAAAGAGTATAGTAAGTATATCTAAGGAGTATTACTAGTATATACTAACTAATTTATAGCCTTTTAATATAAGTAGAAGACTAGACTTAGTCTAGTATATTATAATATATAGTTTAATATTTATATACTAATTAATACTAAACACTATCTATAGTATATTCTTACTATAAGAGGGATATATCCCTATATTCTACTACTACTAAGAAGCTTACTAAATAATATTTAAGACTACCTCTCTCTTATACTCTCTAAATAAGATAATCTATTATATCTTACTACCTATAAGTTATTATCCTAGTATATACTAGGTAGGTGTGAGTTAGATACTAACTTATTACCCTATAAGAAAAATCTACCTAAATCCTATACTTAAGGGGTTTCTAAAGTAATATAATACCTAGTAAATATAGAGAATATACCTAGTATTAAATTATAAAAATAAACTTTAGATAATCCTTCTATATATATATCTTTTAAAGTACCCTAAGGGTTCTAATCTTACTAGTATATTAAATATTAATATATATAGGGCTTATACCCCCCTTATATATAGTATATATACTAAAAAGAATAATAGGTATCTAATATAAATTTACCTTTAATAAACTCTAAGAGATAAATAAATAATAGATTTAGTAGATTAGATTCTACCTATCTTCTAAGTATTAGATTATCTTATACTTAAGAGATTAAGTTATTACTACTAAGAAGGTAAAATTTATTTAGATTAATCTTTCTTTTAAGATAATTTAAGGTAAAGTAAATATTCTTAGTATCTCTAGCTAGAATAAGAGTATATATAGTAAGTATATACTAGGGATATACTAAGAAGATATTAACTATTTTAAGTATAAGAAATATATATCTATATAATTATAACTATAAATATAGTAGATACTTATATAAATATAAGTATATAGCTATTATTTATATAATATATTACTAATTAAGTTTTTTTAGATATTTATAATAATATTTTATTAGCTTAGATATACTAAAGCTTTTAGTATATACTAGTACTATATCTACCCTATAGTTAGTAAAGCGTGTAAACTACTAATAATATACACTATAATAGCTAATATAGATAATAAATAAGTATATAGTAAGTATATACTATATATTTCTATAATATATATCTAACTTATTAGGACTTAGAAACTATCTATATAAGCTAGAGCTAAAA
>JAEIJG010001491.1:0-10287 GCA_037289395.1 Beauveria scarabaeidicola
TTAACTAATTAACTAAGTTAGAATTCCTCTTAATTATTAATAGTATATATTATTAATTATTAAAGAAAGATTCTATTAAATTAGCCTTTAAAAAAATAAGAATTTAACTATATAGGCTAGATATTATTATTAAGGAAGTATATAAATTATATCTTAATATTAATAAAGAAGAGGTAATACTAATATTATTATCTTTATAAGCTAGCTAGGTCCTTTCTTTATTATTTTAAATACTTATAAATTTATATTTAATTAATATTAATTTTTAGTATATTAAGGGCTTAACTAAGATAATTTAAGACTTAATTCTATAAACACCTAAGATAAGAGGGTTAATTAATAAACTTAAATACTAGGTGTTATAACTATAGTATAGTATTAAGTAAATTATAGCTAGGAATTAGTAACTTAATAACTACCTTATAACTATTAAATTAACTTAAAAAAAATCTTATAAGAGGTATAAAGTCTTAAATTATTATATAAAAATAAGTAATATAATAAAAGCGTTAGAAGGGTAAATAATAGTTAAAGAGTATAAGGATTATAATATTAAGAAGGCGTAATATAAGGTAACTTACGTTAATACTAAGTAATAAAAAGAGGAATAAAAGGTATAAAAAGAAGCTAAGAAGAGGGAAAGGGAATTATATTATAATAAGGCTATTCGCAGATCTAATTAATTCTTAAATAACTATTTTATAGAATTAAATATATTATATTAAAGTTAAGGCTTTTACTAGAGGTGGCCACAGGGCTATGGTGGCCACCTGACTATGCAGCACCCAATAGCGAATGCGGTGGGTGCGTGGCACGTGTATGCTCAAAACAGTACCAGTCGTACACTAATAAGTTGGAACATCAGTTACTATCAGTACACATAAGTCCCTGCATTTTTCTGCAGCATTCGACCAACCACTACTCCTTTTCCCAGTTACGGGCTAATAATCGCCTATATCAGAATCTCCTCCAGAACCTCCTCGTGGCCTCGCAGACCCGCAGAGGGGGCCTGGGAAATGGGGGAATCCAGCGGGAGGCAGCCCAGATGTGAGCAGCGCACAACCAATAGCGATTCCTGTGATGATGATGATGATGATGATGATGATGATGATGATGATGATGATGATGATGATGATGACGACGACACAGCCACGTCAAATTTTGTCAAAGCAGCGGCCCTGACAGCCGGCCTCTAGCCATTTTCCCCTCGTAAACAAATCATTCCAGTGTCCGTGCAGGCATCATTCATTGTTCCATTCCGTCTGGAAGAGGGGGGCCAAACGGCAACAACGGCATCTCTGATACCCCCAAACCTCGAGCCTCTCGCCACCAGGCGAAAAAAAAAAAAACCGAACCTAATCATAATCATAATAATAATAATAATAATAATAATAATAATAATAATAATAATAATAATAATAATAATAATAACCCGCAGAGGAGACTTTGCACCAAAAGCGGTTGCTGCCCACCGTAAATACCACCACAGCAGCGAGAGACTCCGCCCCCAGCAAGTACCTAATAAAACCCCTCAACAACATGCCCTCGTTTGGGTGTGAAAAAAAAAAACCAAAAAAAACCCCTAAACAAAAAACCCTCGATAGAAAAAAAAAAAAAAAAAAAAAAAAACGTCTTTTGATATCGCGGTACACGCCAAGTACTCGCGCACACCATGCATCGTCCCGCTTCGATCGGAGTCACCCGAAAGAATCCCTAAAACACGGGGGAGTGGAGGGGGCGCGGGCGGGCCAAAACGCAGCAAACATGCCTGATTCGGCGCGGCGTCGCTCCTCACTGGCGCGAATTTTTGACCCCCCTTGCCCCCTTCACAGCCCCGGCGCCGCTGCAACCACATCAAGTTTTCGTTCTGCATCACATCATATCGCTGCTCTTCCTTCCTCTTGTCTTGTTACGGATTCATTAGGCTGTGTTTTGGTCCCCCCCCCCCCGCCGATCCTCGACGTGGCCTGGACGAAACCCAACGAGAACAGACCTCGCCGAGGCTAACAAGCTTCCTATGGAATCCTGCCATCCTATCCTATTTTACATGTTTACGTCTTGCCAAAGAATAAAATCCCGCATCTTCTGACACACATCTGTTTGCCTTTACCGCCCCCCCGATTTATACGCCATGTTCGCGTCGTTGCTCGCACACCCCCCGCCCTTCTCCTTTCACTGTCACGTCAAACGCTGAATATCCCGCACTGCCGCCTCGGACTGTCCAATACCAGGACCCAAGTTTGATCATCGTCTGCCCTTTTCCCTTTAGCATGTCAGAGTGTGACCCTATCCAAAGCTGTAGTTTCTTCACCACTCACATGCAAACTGATCCTGTGCCATGTAGGATATTATCAACCGACTAGTTAGTTATACTTGGTCCTTCCCCCCCTCCTCTGCACTCTGGCATTCGCGCATCATGGCCCAACTTCTGTCCTAGTAGCCCATTCAGTCTGTCCAGCCAGGTCTTTATAGTCTCAGCGTGTCCATGTCTTTTTCTCTCTACCGACATCTGGACTTGATATACCCGTCCCGCCTCGTTGGCTCCCCATGGCCCCCGGTCCCTATACCTCGGACACACCATCGCCAAAATCCAGCAGCGACACATTGCAGCACCATGGCCACCACCAGCAAGACCCGGCTTCCCCAGTCCTGGATCTGCGCTTCCCTATCCATCATGTCGACGCGGCCTGTCATGATGTCAAGACGTGTGGCAATCGCCAGTCTCGCGGGGGGCTTACTCAGGTGCTTACAAGTGAGTCTTTGTCGTCACCCGTTGACCAACATGACATGCAACCCCCCCCCAAAAAAGAGTAGCAAAACAATCGGCCAAACTTTTGATTGTCTAACCCCTTGTACCTCTCCGGAGTAGATGCCTATCACGACATACTACGTTCATGGATGGGCCTCCACCGCGCGTTCCGCGAGCCTGCCCCCGCGCGGCACCGCATGCCGCCGCCTCCGCCTACATCATACTACGATACCTTTTACCCCAACTCGCCGGGTAATGCTCGCTGCCGCGGAGAACACGCCGACGACACAACAGAGGCTGCCGCCTTTGCCGCCGCCGTCGGCGACATGATCCTGGAGCCCTACGTCAACGGCCTGCTCATCTGCGTGCCCATGGGCGTCGCCGCGTACTGCGCCGCCGCCCCGTCCGTCGTCGTCTTTGCCGTCAACGCGCTCGCCATTGTGCCGCTGTCGGCACTGCTCACGGATGCCACGGAGCGGATCGCGCTCGAGGCCGGCGATGCGGTCGGCGCCTTCCTCAACATCAGCTTGGGCAACATTGTGGAGCTGATTCTCTTGTAAGTTGGGCTTGTTCTTTGGAGGGGGTCGCGTCGCATCTGCTGATACTGGGTCATAGTTTGTAAGATGCCACATGTTTGATATTACTGTTCAAATGCAAAAAAAAAAAAAAAAGTAATCTAACACAAGTAGTTTTACCCTCACTCATGGCCACGTGAAAATCGTGCAGGCCTCCATCCTGGGGTCCATCCTCGTCAACCTCCTACCTATCCTCGGCAGCGCCCTCATCGCCGCCGAGGCCACCGGCGGCGACGACTCCCTCGACAGCACCGAGACGCAGATGCTGGCCTGTCTGCTCTTCGTCTCCGTCTTTGTCTTTATGATCCCCGTACGTCTCCCACCCCCCCTCCCCCCTCCCCTTCCCTCCTCACCCTAACCACCCACCTGCCATGTACTCACACAAACCCACCGCAGACGGCCTTTCGCTTTACCTTTACCAACGCCCACCACGTCAACGACATGGTTGTCAACATGAGCCGCGCCTCCGCCATCCTCATCCTCGTCATGTACACGGCCTACTTCCTTCATACCATGCAAAGCAGCCACCACACTCCACCCGACGAGGAAGATGCCGCGGAGCAGCCCATCCCCGTGACGCCTCCGCCGCTGCTGCTGCGCCGCACGTCCCCCCCGCTGCCACCGCGGACCTTGCGCTTCGCCGACGACGCAAAGACGAAACCCACCTCGGACCTGTACGCCCGCCGCAAGTTTAGCAGTGGCCCGGCGAGCGTCGACTACTCGGAGTGGGACACGGACAACGATGAGCCACCGCGCGGACGCTCCCTCATCGGCATCCACGGTCCGCACAGCGCCTGCACTGTCGCCTCGCCGCTGCTCCTCCCGTCGCACATGCTCTGGTACCAGTCCCGGTCCCTGTCGGCCGGATCCAGCCAAAGCCGCGCCTCGTCCGGCCTGAGCTTTCAGCCACCGCATCGCCCCTTTGCGCGCGCCGGCCTCGCACGGGTCCTCAGCAACGACCGCAGCACCGAGGGTAACACAGACGGGGGCCATTGCCGGCTCGGCACCATCCTCGCATGCACCACCATCCTCGTCGTCACGTCTATCCTGCTCGCCGTCTCGGCGCGGCTGCTCACCGGCACGCTCGACGCCGTGACGCGCCGGCGGGGCATGTCCGAGGCCGTCATCGGGCTCGTGCTGCTCCCGCTCGCTGGCAACCTGTCGAGCTACCTGACGGTGGCGGCCGTCGCGGCGCGCGGCAACCTCGACCTGGCCGTGGCCGTGTCGGCCGGGTCGGCGATCCAGGTCGCGCTGTGCGTGGCGCCGCTGACGGTGCTCGCGGGCTGGGCGCTGCAGAGGCCCGTCGTGCTGGCGCTCGACGTCTTCGAGATGGCCATGCTGCTGGGGGCCGTGTCTCTGGTCAACCTGCTGGTGCTGGGTGCTGGCCGTGGCGGGGACAGACGGAGGGCGACGGGGCTCAAGGGTGGGATATTGTGTGCCTGCTTTGTCGTGATGGGGTGAGTTGACCAATCTCCCTAGCCCAAGTCGCAAGTTGCTAACGTGTTCCTAGGATTGCCACATTTTTTGCTCCAAACGATAGTTGGAGTGCATGAATGCAGAATCTGCTCTTGTTGCTGTCGGTCGTGCATGAATATAGGCGTGCTCTTGTTGCTAAGTCGCGTTGTGAGTAACTCGAATTTTTAAACATTTCAACGTCGCATACAATCATGTACTAAACAGGTTTTAAATAAACACAACAATCAATTCATTTTGCCTTCCAGGCCTATTCATAACAGCATAAACCAAAACATAAGGAAAAATAACTCAAACCACACCTGTGGAGTCTGACCATTACATGACGAAAAGAAGGTTCGTATCTATTCCTGGTTAGAATCCCCCACGTCAAAGCTCGCGTTGTATTGTCCAACTTACCAAGAGGGTGAGAGCACGAAAGCTGCGGCTTCTGGGTATACTTGGACGCGAGCACGTCACGGATGCTGTTGAGGAGCTGCACGTAACTCTGGTTCGGATTCTGCTTAATCGCCTTGATGAAAGCCCACGACATGGCCCCGGTAGCCTCCGAGTCGATGGTGGCGTCGGCACTACAGCATTGTTAGTAGAGAGACTTTTTTTTCCAAATGAGTTGGTGTCAACGTACGATGTCTGGTCGTCTCGGCTGCCGGACCACATGACAACGTCGGCGGGCGACGTCCTGGTCTGTTTCGTCTTCTCGTACGCATCGTCGCCCTTGAACGCGGTCTTTGCAAAGCCAAAGACAGTCGTGGCCACGCCAGCCAAGTCGCCGCGCGCATACGAGCCCAGGGCGCTCAGCACTCCCTGTCCAGCTTCCTTGGCCAGGTTGGGCTCCTTGAGGACACCCTTGGTGGAGTAGACATAGGGCAGATCCATGGCAGTGGCGGAGTGGCAAGAGTCAAAAATGGCCGTGAGGCGCACACCAGGCTTGAGCGGGCGAACAACTCTGTAATGAATCTCATCATCGACAATGTGGCCAGCGCGCTGGAAGTCGACGGGGTAAATGACTTCGTCGAAGCCGTCGTCTTCGTCGCCGTCCAAGTCTTCGGTCTGTCCTCCATGTCCTAGTCTAGCAGTTAGCGTCGCTGCAAAAAGCTTGCATGGCAGTGAGTAGCCCAGAACGTACCGGAGTAGTGGAAAAAGAGAGCATCGTTAGGCTGCGCATCGCGGACTAGCCATTCCATGGCTTGCTGCATGTTTTGCTTTGTGGGAATCTTGCGCGGGTCCTGCTGATCATCCGTCAGGATAACCATGTCCTCCCACTTGTAGCCGTAGCGCTCGTTGAGGAATCGCGACACGTTTTTCGTGTCGTTGATGCAGCCGCGCAGCTCGCCCTTTTGGCCAAAGTAGTTTATGCCAATAAGCAGCGCCTTGCGGCGACCACTGCAGTTGGAGTACTGGAAAGTGTAGCCCTGCGGCGCGCCGTGACCAAACGACTGCGCACCCGTGGGCGGGGGAGGTCCCGTCCGCTGGCCAGAGCCCATACCTTGCATGGGATAGCCGTAGGCGTCGTGGCCCGGAGGAGGTGGTCGGTTCGGAGGAGGATACTGGTTCTGCTGCGGAGGCCGGCTGTACTGGGGAGGAGGGGGGGGACCTCCGTGATAGCCCTGCGGCGGTCCATAGCCCTGCGGAGGAGGACCGCCGTGGTATCCCTGGGGGGGAGGACCGCCGTAACCTTGAGGAGGAGGAGGGCCACCGTAGCCGCCGTACTGAGGCGGACCGTTGTGGCCGTACCCCGGGGCAGGACTACCGCCATAGCCCCAGCCTGAGGCGCCGCCGTTGTGCTGCTGGGCGCCGTAGCCTCCCTGGCCTGGGTATCCAGACATGATGGCGAAAGTGGTTGGTGAGGATTTGTACGTGGCTTTTGCGCGAGTTTGCCGGCCAAGGAGCGCGGGGTCGTTGGACGGAAGACGGTTCTGTATGGTGTTGGCCGAGTCGCAATCGATAATGGTAGGCGAAGTCGCTCGATGCGGAGATGGGGAACGAAATTCTGGTCAAGGACGACGAGCGGCAGATGCAGATGCGTCAACGAAAAAGGATGCGTAAAGGTTAAAAAAAATTAGAGGCGCTGCGATCATCGCTAACTGCATAGCGACCGCGTCACGGCTGACTGAGGGGCAACAACATCATAGCGGGGCAGCATTGAGGCGGAGCAGAGCTACTGTGAATGGTTTATTATTAGCTTGGCAACTTCTATAGTCTTCTTTCTTTCACTTGATGTTTCTTGTTGAGCGGCACGGGCCGCCATTCGTAACCAGCCGAATTTACGAACATGGATTCGGCCCTGGATTCGATTCCGTCTCTTCTGAACATGTTTCCGGCAACATGCTGCGACGGGCCCTGATGGCACATGACTTGGCGGGATGAAACCAGCCTCGGCCTTCCATCATCAATTAAGTACCTAGTTAGCATGCTGTGTGACGAGTGGTTGGCGCTGGGGAAATGCCCGTCAGGCTTCACTTGTCTCACAGCCGCCGTCTTGTCCACGCACGGGAGCCGCAGTCCAAGGCAATGCTGCACAGGAGGCGCACTGTCAAACAAGAGCTCGACCGCTCCTTTGAGGCCTCGGTCATATTTACGACTGTGGTTAATTGCTTCCGTCTCACCCACATCTGACGCCCGGCGTTGGCCATGCCACTTACCCATCAAACAAGACCCTGAAAAAATGGCGCGCTCTGCGTTCCGCATCCCGAGCGGCCCGTTGTAGGCAAAACTGGGCCATTGACTGTATGCTTAAACAAGGTGGCCTTGGCACTTTCTCTTACACAAAACACCACACCTGTCACACTCGCCAGCATCGACCCCGCCAGAGGCTTTTTGCAAAGGCATCGGCGCAGATACATCGCTATGGCTACGTATCAGGATAATCTTTCCCAAAATTTTGGCAACCTAGGCCTAGGTCCCAACAACGGTCAATATCCCCCTCGTGGGTAGACCCCTACAAACGGGGTTAAGACGTCTACTGACCATATCCTTAGAGCAGCAAGGCTACGGATACCAAGGTCAGCAGCAGCAACCGCCTCCTTCGCAATACAGCTCTCCCCCTCCGCAGGACCAGTACGGCTCGCCCCCGCCAGCACCTCCATACCAGCCTCCCCAAGACAAGCCTCCGATCCCGCGCGAATGGCGTCCCTTTTACGACCACCACCACCAACGCTGGTACTATGCCAACGAAACCAGCCAAGAGACCCAGTGGGAAGCACCCGGCTACTATGCGCCGTCTTCGCTGGGTGGTGATACTCGTGACTCCTATCCACCGTCTGGTCCGCCACCGGGACACTACGCTTACAGCCCCCCGCCAGGCCCGCCTCCTGGTACGACCAAGAGCAGCGGAGGCGGCATGGGCATGGCCGGCGGTCTGGCCATGGGCGCCGTCGCGGGCCTCGCCGCCGGTGCGGCTGGCTCCTATCTCTTTGGCAAGGCCGAGGACGCGGTCGAGGACAGGTTCGATAAATTCGAAGAGCGGCTGGAGGGGGTCGAGAATCGCGTCGAGGACAGAGCCGACCACGCCAAGGAGGACGTGGAGGATCGAGTGGACGGGGCCGAAGACCGATGGGAGGCACCCATACCCGCAGTCCTGCCCGCCAACGACATTGACGGCAACTCGGTGTCTTCAAGCGACCGCGAAGAGGTAGAAGAAGCTAGAGCTCGGTACGAAGAGGCATTACGTGACGCGGATAGCTCGTCGGCGAGCAGTAGTGATCTAGAGGAGCTGGAGGAGGCTCGAGAGGAGTACGAGGAGGCGTATGAAGAGACGTATGGCGGCGACGACTATGATGACGATTACTAGGGGTTTGGCGAGATGCATGCGGTGACGACGGATGACGACGAGTATGACTACTATTAGCGAAGAAATCTAGCTGCGAGCTCACAGAAGGAAGATTGCTTATGGGGTATATTTGAAGTAGTGGCTGTTGCAGAGACGTCGCATGACTAGGCTCACGAAACGAAGGACAATAAACGTGCGTGCAGTCTGTGATGTAGTCAAGTACTAGGCCGTGCATTGCTTCATAAAACTATTCTCAACACCTTGTTTCAAACGCTATATGAGCTGCCATGATGCTTGAGATTGGAGTGAATACATGATTAAATGTTGAAACTAGCAGTTGCTGCTTGCCACCAGCCAAGGGGTATATCCTATATAACATGCCGAAATAATTGTACAAAACAAAAAACTGGGTATCGTGCGTCATGTCGCATTGTTGAAAGCGCAGTGAAATGAGGAGAAGAAAAAAAAAAATAGACGCTCAAGGTGTGGTGTAGCACCACCGGGTGCCAGTTCCGGCGTCCATGCTGCAGAGACTCTGCTCTGCCAGCGCCGCGAGCAGCGAGCCACACAGCGTGCCGGCCGTCTCGCCAGTGCTGATGACACCAAGGCCAAATTCCGCATCGGCCGGCTTGTCCGTCGCCATGTGCTCGAGGGCGGAAGCGAAAATGTTTGCGTAGACGGCGCCGCCAAGGAGCCCGGCGGCAAAGAGCGCGGGCAGCACGAGGTACGGCGAGACGACGAATGCGGCGACACCGTTGAGCAAAAGGGCGGCAATGACGACGGCGAGCAGCGAGGTGAGGCGTGCGAGGTGGCGGACGCGGACGAGCAGGATGGTGGAGCGCGAGACGAGGTTGCCGGCCTGAAAGGCGAGGTTGTAGACGGCGAAAAAAGTCTCAAAGGTGCCAAAGACGGCGGAGCGGCCGTAGGCGCGCGATATGCCCGGGGCGACGAGGGCCTGCAGCGTGAAGGCGAAGCAGAGGGTGCGAATGTACGGCTTGGCGAGCGGGTCGATGAGTCGCAGATTGTGCTCGAAGCGGCCAGCCCAGGTCGTGGGCTCGTCGTGCTGGGGCGACTCCTGGACGACAAACTCGCGGCTGCCCTCCTCGGCGGCGCGGGCGTCAAACTTGATGCTGTCGACGGTGGTGCAGGTGAAGACGGGGGGGCGGCGCAGGATCATGGAGTGGGCGACGAGCCCCGCGGCGACAAAGTAGTGGGCGTAGTCGAGCGCGGTGCGCAGCACGACGTGCGCGGAGACGGTCACGACGTAGGGCACGACGGCCCAGAGGAGGGACGCGGCGCCGGTGCCGACGCCCCAGCCGGCGAGCCCGGCGCGGCCAAAGTGCCGCAGGTGGCCGAGGGACGAGACGTCGGTGACGGCGGCGGCGGCGGCGGCGAGCAGGACGACGAGGACGCGCCAGACGGCGGGCACGTTGGCGGGCGTGGCCGAGGCGACCAGGATGGCAAGGGACCAGCAGCCGGCGAGGAGAAAAGGGCGCAGCGTCCACGGCAGGTAGGGCAGCAGCGCGTGGGGGGCGAGCAGCTTGGCGGCGAGGGCGGGCAGCAGCTGGATGAGCAGGACGATGGGGCGGGAGTAGGGGATGATGAGGTAGCTGGAGGAGAAGATGATGTTGGTGAGGATGACGTTGCAGAAGCCTGGAAAGATTGGGGTTGGTTAGAGGATGGGAGATTGTGAGGGCTGCGTTTTAGATGAGAGAGAAAGG
>JAEIJG010001492.1:0-10287 GCA_037289395.1 Beauveria scarabaeidicola
ATATCTATCTAGTCTTACTATTATTTATAAGTAAAGGAAAAACTAGAGTCCCTAGAGGAAAACCCTTACTTCTTTCTAACTACTTTAGTCCTATATTAGCTTCTAGTAAAGTCCTATAAGGCCCCTCTTCTTAATTAAGTTTCTTTAGGGGGGGGCTATTAACTAGACTATTAGTTTAGGTCTAGGCTAGGCCTTTAGTTATAAGTTAGCGCTTATAGCTTTATCCTCTAATTTAGTCCTAAAGGTGTCTTAAGAGTATAAGGGGGGCCTAATTTTATCTTTCTAGCTAATCTAGTTAATCTAGATTTAAGAAAATTATATACTTTATTAGAGCTAGATTAGCCCCTAGTAAACTCCTCTCTATCTTTATAATAGCCTAATTAGTACTTCTTATCTCTTATATACTTATAATTATTATATTTATATTTATTATTATTTTATAAATATTATATAAATATACTTAGTAACTTATATATTAGGTTTATCTTAAAGTTATATTAGCTATTATATTATCCTTATATATTATTAATATAATTAATATAATAGTTACTTATTAGTCTTTACCTAGCTAATTTATTATTATTACTAGCTAGCTAGTAGAGATAAAGGAGGCCTAATTTCTTAATTCTTAGCTTCTTTTCCTTCCTTTAATAACTATATTAATTAGATATCTCCCTTCTTTTAACCTATACTTTTCCCCTACTACCCTTATATATTATCTAGTTATACCTATAGTATCTTTTATCTATAGATTTAAGCTAATTATATATAAGAAGCTTTATATTACTATTATTACCTTTAAGTAAGTAACTTATTCCCCTTAATCTAGCCTAAGCTAGCCCTAATCTCTATTTTAACCTTAGTAAGATTTTTACTAATAAATCTATACCCCCCCCCTACCTCTTATTATAGTAAGGGACTTCCTCCCCTTATTAGCCCTAGTTTAATATCTAATTAATATAGCCTTATTATTATCCTACCTCTAAGATTATTAAAGGAAATAAGCTTTTACCTTAAGATAACTTTAAGCTTATATAAAGTAATCTTTAGATTACCCTTTATAGCTATTATATTAGCTAAATAAAAAATTCTAATAAGTTAATTTATTTCTTACTTACTAGTATATATTATTTTTAACTTAGTTTTAACTCTTTCTTATTAACTAGTTTAACTAGAACTAGCTTATATATTAAGTATATATAAATAAAATAATACTACCTTTATATAAGTCCTCCTTAGTCTTAAGTTAGTCTTAATAATTAATAATAGTAAATATTATTTATAGTTAAGCTAAGTATAATTACTATCTATAGTTAGTTATAAGACTACTATAATAATAGCTTATTCCTAATCTATAGTTAGTTTATTTCTTAGGTAGTGAGTTAGATTAAATACTATAAGGTAGTAATAAGTAATATTAATTACTATAAGTTCTTATTAAGAGTAATACTCTTAAAACTAATTACTTAGAATTACTTAGATTAATTAATAGAGATCTAGACTATCTAACTATAAGAAATCCCTTACTTTAAGTACCTATTTATCTCTCTATTATAAAGTAAGATTACTCTAGATTACTAGTAATCTAAGTAATCTATCTTCTTATAGATTATTACTAGCTTATTATAATCTATAGTAATCTATTATATTATTAGATTACTACTAGCTTATTATAATCTATAGTAATCTAGTTATATAACTAGTTATCTTAATTAAGTAACTTATAAGTACTTACCTAGTTACTCTTCTAGGTTATCTCCTTAACTACTTTATACTTTCTTTTATTTATAATATAATACCCCTCCTTTATTAGTCTTATTCTTAAGGCTATAATAGTTAGTTTATTATATTTTTATTAATTATAAGTCTCTTTTTTTTCTCTTTTTAATATTATTATATATTTATTATATTTAATTATATATTTAAGTTTTATTCTTCTAAATCTAAATAATATTTAAAACTAGTAATTACTATTAAAGAGTTTAGGGTTATTATTATACCTTACTATTTTTACTTTTCTAAGAAGCTTTCTTATAAGATAATAGAAAGTATTTTTAGGTATAAGGAATATATTTATTAGGGTTGTTTTTATAATAGTTTAGATATATTAGTTTCTTCTCTTAATTAGATTTTCTTAGAATCTTAATATTTATATTATAAAGAAAAAGAGGCTATTATCTTTTTTTAATATCTTTAATATAAATCTTTTAAAATATAAGTTAAACTAGAGTATTTATAAAAATAATATAAGTCTTTTATAATATATAACTTTATTATAATTTAATATAATCTTTAGTCTCTTAATAAACTTAATAAGTCTAACTAAGCTAAGTATAAGGCTATTATATAAGTATAATTTTTAGGCTATATAAATATATTAAATTAAAATATTATCTTTTCAGATTTATTATATATACTTAAGAAGGAACTAGATAAGTAGAATATTACTTATTAAATTACTAAAGTAGGTTTAAATAGTTTATAAGATTCTTTATAAATTCTTAAGTATTTTTCAAGTTTAGATATCTTTTTTATTTAATTATATAATAATAATTTTTAATATTCTCTTTTATTTTAAGTATTTTCTTAACTTTATATTTATTAATATTATTAATTATAAATTTTATACTCAATTTAAAATTATCTAATACTTTCTTAAGTAATAATATATTATTATTATTATTATTATTTAAATACTCCTATTAGTCCTATAGGACTATTAGGTACCTTAATAATTATTAGTATAGGAAAAACTGTAGTCTGCTATATCTATCCTAGCGCCTTACCACGCCTAACTTATACCTAACTTAACCTAGATAAAAACCTATACTCTTCTTATACTTATAGTAGTTATCACTACTTCTAGTAGGTATTAATCGTTAATATATCTTATTTTATTAGTATAGCTTCCTAGGCTACCCTTAATATATATACTACTCTCTACTCTTCTAAGATACCCTATATTAACTAGATATATTATTTTTACTTACCTATAGTATATATATAAAGTCCCTCCTAAGTCCCTAAGGTATTATCTATATAGTTATATATAATTTTATATTATTATTATAATAGCCGTTATAGTATAGTGGTTAGCGTGTACCCTTTAGCTTATTTTTACCCTAACCTAGACCTATAGTTACCCCTCTTTATGTCCTATTTAAACCCTTATAGTGTTATTCGCTTTTAGTGCACTAGACTTTTAGGAATAAGAATAGAGAATTAAAAAGAGGTGCCTCCGGCTAGATTTAAACTAGCGATCTATATACTAACTGTTGGTATCACAAGGCTATATAGAACTCCCTAATATAGAACCACTATACCACGGAGGTAGTAATAATATATTAATTATTTATTAAATTACACTAATTAGACTATATATACTTATCTAGTCCCTCTATCTTTATAAGTAAAAGAAAAACTAAAGACCCTAGTAGAAAACCCTTACTTCTTTATCTAACTCTAGTTATATATTAGTTCCTAATAAGGGCTAATAAGGCCCCTCTTCTTAATTATTTTCTAGGCCCTTTTATAAGCCCTTCCTTACTTTTACCCCTTACTCTATATTAACCCTACTCTTATTCTACCCTAGTTCTATCTTAAGCCTAATAGTTATATATATTAGTTTATATTAGTTATATACTTATTTTATAATTTTCTTACTCTTAATTAAGTAGTTTAATATATAAAATATATCTTATTATTCTTTAAGTAAGATTATACTAGAGATATATTCTTAGCTTATTAACTTATATTAAAGAAGTATATAATAAATATCCTCTAGCTTATTCTTATACTAGTATATTTTTATATTATATTTAAGTACTTAATACTTATAAAGAAAGGTATTAAGGCTAATCTTCTTTATATATAGTTATAATATAATTAAGCTTATATACTATAATATATAAAGGAGTAAGACTACCCTAGCTTTATACCTAGCTTATAAGGGCTTATATATTAGGTATAAGGTAAGTTATCTTACTTATCTTTAGCTATTTATTTCCTTTTATTCTTATTTTACTCTCTAGACCTAGTTAGCCTAGGCTTTAAGTATATATTAGTCCTTCTCTAGAGCCCCCTTATTTATCTTTAATAAGCCTTAGTATAGGTACTTTATTAGTAGTAGGATTTATTTATTTTAATACTAGTAAAGAGAGATTATAAATAATACTTATATAGTAATATATTAGAGCTAGGTTTATAATAACTAGTTTAACCTTACTTCTTTAACTAATATACTAAGTATTAGTTTCTAAGCTATTTAAGTAAGTTATTATTCCTTATATATTTTAAGCTTTACTTATACTTACTTAAGAAGACTAATACACTTATATTTATATAATAAATAATAATTAACTAGAATTCTAGTAAACTATACTTATTATCTTTTTTATTATTATAATACTTATAACTTATTATTATTATATTATTTTATATTATAATAATAATTACTTTTTATAATTATCTTATTATTATAGCTTATTATATTATTACTCTTATTATTATTATTAGTTATACTTTCTTTATTTATATTTACCTTATTATTATAAGTATTTTTATTTATAATTATTTTATTATTATAATAATTCTTATTATTATTAAAAGTACTCTCTCTTAGTAAAGAACCTAGATATCTTTTAGTTATAAGAGTTATAGCTTAACCTCTTATTATTACTAATATATTACCTCTTTAGTAAGTATTACTATTTAAAAAACCTATTTTATTTTACTTAATACTAGTATATACTTATTATAATTATACTCTATTTTTATTTTTTTATTTTTCTTATTTATTATAATACTAGTATATATACTAATATACTAATATATTTTATTTTTTATTTATTTTTTATTCTTTTTTAGTTATATAAGTATAAGTTATATAGGTGAAAAAGCTAGGTATAAACCTAATAATATTATAAGCCTATAGTATTACCCTTATAATAGTAATAGTTTTTAATTAATATAGAGTTTCTTTATAATTATACCCTTATTATAATATCTTATATTACTTCTCTTATACTCTTACTTTAAATTATATTATATATAGCTTATTATTTATATAAGTATTACTTTATTTTAATTTAAACTTATATAATACTTTACTATTTACTAATATAACTAATAGTTCTTCTATTAGTATTTAGTAGCCTATTTATTTTATAAGTAGCTCCCTTATCTTTATATATTTATAGTAGTTCTAAGTATATAATATTTTTTCTATATAATATTTATAGACTAGGTCTATACCTAGGCTACTATCTATAAGTATTAGTTCTAGCGTTTACTTATTATATACTTATAATAATAGTAGGGTAATAGAAGAAGAGAACCACTAGAAAACCTATAGTAATAGAGTACTCTATATAAGAGCTTCTATAGTCTATAATATAATAAAAAGTTATTATCTCTCTAAAGGTTAATATATATATAAGAATTTAATTAAATTTATCTTAATTAGGAGTATTAAATTATTAGAAATATAAATATTATAAAGAAAAGATATAATTATATCTAGCTTAAATATAAAAAAGTTACTATAAGAAGTAATATATTATTAATAATTAAAAAAATACTTAAATAAGGTTTAGATTATAAGATTAATAATAGAAATAAAATATAAAAAAAGCAAAAAAGTTATTTTATTATTTTTAGAGGAGACGTACTTTTTATTAGTAATACTTATTATATAATATACTATAGTAACTAGTTTAGGCCTAATATAGTAGATCTTCTATAGCTCTCTTTACTAAGTTTATATAAAAGGTCTTATATAAGTTCTTAAGTATATCTAGTATTATTATAAGGGGGGTTAGGATATTAATTACTATATATTTTCTATAGACCTAGTTAAGTTTTTTATTTAATTAGGTAGTTATAATATTCTATAGTAATAACTATACCTAGTTACTTACCTTATAATATTTTATTAATCTCTAGGCCTTATTAGTAGATTTCTTTTATTATTATTATTATTAAATTATACTAATTAGACTATATATACCTATCTAGTCCCTCTATCTTTATAAGTAAAGGAAAAACTAGAGACCCTAGTAGAAAACCCTTACTTTTTTATCTAACTCTAGTTATATATTAGTTCCTAGTAGGGGCTAGTAAGGCCCCTATTCTTAATTATTTTCTAGGCCCTTTTATAAGCCCTTTCTTACTTCTACCCCTTACTTTATATTAGTCCTACTCTTATTCCGCCTTAGTTCTATCCTAAGTATAATAATTATATATATTAGCTTATATTAGTTATATACTTATTTTATAATCTTTTTACTCTTAATTAGGTAGTCTAATATATAAAGTATATCTTATTATTTTTAAAATAAGGTTATATTAAAGATATATTCTTAGCTTATTAACTTATATTAGAGAAGTATATAATAAATATCTTTTAGCTTATTTTTATATTAATATATTCTTATATTATATCTAAGTACTTAATACTTATAGAAGAAGGTATTAAGACTAATCTTTTTTATTTATAATTATAATATAATTAAGCTTATATATTATAATATATAAAAAAATAAGATTACCCTAGCTTTATACCTAGCTTATAAAAGCTTATATATTAGGTATAAAGTAAGTTATCTTATTTATCTCTAGCTTTTTATTTTTTTATATTCTTATTTTACTATCTAAACCTAGTTAACTTAAGCTTTAAGTATATATTAGTCCTCCTCTAAAGCCCCCTTATTTATTATTAATAAGCCTTAGTATAGGTATTTTATTAGTAATAAGATTTATTTATTTTAGTATTAGTAAAAAGAGATTATAAATAATACTTATATAATAGTATATTAGAGTTAGGCTATAGCCTCTATAGCCTCTTATTAGTTAAGGGTCTTATTTTTTTATATTATTAGGTAAATATTTATTAGAATTATACTAAGTTTAGTCTTTATATAATAAGTAAATATAACTCTAAAAGCTCCCCTAGCTACCTATAGGTACCTAGCTTATAATTCCCTTAGGGGCCTTACTAGGCCTTTTATAAGGCTAGTTATAAGATTATATTATATTATTATTTTAAATAATATAATTAGGTAGATTTTATATAAGTAGATACCTCTTACTTCAACCGTTAGGCCTTATAACTTTCTAATTATAAGTTATAAAATATAAAGTACTAAGTATATTTTTTTTAATATAACTTTAACTTATTTCTATTATCTTAACCCTACTAATAAGGTTACCCTAAGGAGATAGGTATTTTTAGATAACTTTACCTCCTTATCTCCTAATATAAAGGGGCTTAGATCTAAGGTATATTTATATTAGAAGTATAATAATTTAAACTTTAGTATTAAAAAGCTAAGGTAATAGTCTCTTATTTATCTCTTAAAGATTATTTAGGTATTTTTTAACTAACTTTTAGTTTTATTATAATTTTTACTTATATATAATAAGTTTATATTATTTATAAAATTAATTATATATAAGCCTAGGGCTAAGTTAAAAGCTTTATAAAGTAAGGTTATAAAGAAGATAAAAAAGAGAAGAGATAATAATAAGCTCTAAAGGACTCTTTACTAGACTACTCTTTCTCTTATAAGACTATTATTAATATAAAATTAATTTATTTTATTATTAAAAAAAGACTAAAGGAGGTTAAGAATCTATTCTAAGTAACTAAGGTAGTAGAGTTTTTAAATAAGTAACTTATAGTTAATATTATTAAAGGCACTAATTATATCTAATTATAAGAATAATATTACTTTATTATAAGTTTATATTCTATAGATAATTTTAATTATTATTATAATTATTATTTTTATTAACTTTTACTTTTAGGTTTTTATTTATCTTTTTAATAAAAGTTAGTATATTTTTATTATAGTTATAATATAAGTAACTAAAATCTTCTTAAAGAACTTATTAGTTATATTAAGAAGGGTTATTAGGTATTATTTTCTTATTATTTAAAGGTTATCTAAAGTCTTTCTTAGTTTCTAGAGGACTATAATAAAACTAGATTAGTATTATACTAGGGAATACCTAGTCTATAGAGATATATTAAAGATCTTTACTAGCGCCTTATAAAGTAAAAGGCCTAAGGCTTTTAGGACTTTATATAAGACCCTATCTAAGCCTAAGGTATTCTATATTATATAGCCTCTTAATATATCTTTAACTTTATTTATTATAATAACTATAAAGATATTAGTTATATCTTATATATAAGTAAGAGCGTTTTACTCCTTCTTTAGGGTCTTATTAGGCTTAATAACTAATAGGGCTAAGAAGAACTTCTAGGCTAATATCTTTACTTTTTCTTCTCTTAACTATATTAAAGAGTCTTAGCCTAATTAAGCTAGCTCTAAGATTATATTAACTATATAGCTTATAATAAACCTTTTTACCTACCTATATTTCTTCTATAGTACTAGAGTATTTCTTAGTAAATTAAAGTATATTCTTTAAATAGCTTTTTATACTTTAGCTAAGGCCTAGGCCTAGGTTTTTCTTATATTATAAGTAGCTTCTTAGTTAATTTTATTTCTTAACCTCTAGGCTCTTCTTTATAATCTCTTTATTATAGTAATTACTTAACTAATTACCTAGTTCTATTACTCTAGCTTTTAGACTTAAGTAAGGCTTATTTTAAAGATAGCTTTTTTTATAATATCTTTAATTATTATTATAAGCTTCTTATAAGCTACTTTTACTTTTATTAGGGTTATTATTAGGGCTTTAGTTATAACTAAAAGCTAAGCTAATACCTTAGCTAATATAAAGCTAGTATTAACTATCTCTTATTTTTTTATTAGCTTTTTCTTTTTTACTTAGTAGGCTTAGAGTTTTAATAATTATAAGATATAATCTAACCTAGCTAGGTCCTAGTCTAAGGTTATATACTTACTTATAAGACTAGTAAGACTTAGAGTAAGTCTAAGGTACTTATATTATAGTTATAATAAAACTATATTATTATCCTTAGAGGTATAATTAGTATAGTCTTAATATAGGTAAAGGCCTTAATTATATTATTTATAAATATAGATTTCTTATTATAAAGATCTTATAAGGGGTAGTAAAGGTTAAAGTCTCCTATTACTACTTAAAGAGACTTTCTTAATAAGGTATTATAAAGGAGCTTATATAAGTTAGTACTAGGTTTAAAGTAAAACTTTATAAAGATAAGAGGGTTTATAAAGAATTTAATATAATATATATCTTTCTTAATTATAACTTCATAAGATAATTTCTTAATCTTTTTATATATATAAGTAATTACCCTCCTCTCTCTTTATAAGTGCTAATAAAGTACTAAGGTAAGGGTAAGTAAGGAGCTACTTAGTAATACCTCTTAAATTATAATAATATTATAATTATCTTCTTAGTAAAGGGCTAGCTAGATATTATTATTATCTTTATAAATATTTTATAATAAGATCTTTATTTAATTATCTAAGCTAGGCTAGGTTAGTTATAATTATATTTTAGATTAACTCTAAGGTTATTAGTAATAATAGGAGGGGTAGGAGGGGTAGGAGTAAGTCCCCTTAGGTATAATTATAATCCTTAAGTACTAAGGCTAATAATAGTACTTACCTAATCTAGTCTTCTCCTAAGGTAGATATAGTATTTTTATATTATAAAATAATTAGTAATACTAGGCTTATAGACCTTACTCTAGGGTTTATAAAGTTAAACTTTAATATAATAGTTTATATAAGGAAAGGCCTCTAAACTAAGGCTAATAAAGAGGGTCTTAAAGAGCGCTCTTTTAAGTACTATATACTCCTAGCTCTCTTTAAAGGTAATAATACTCTTAGAGACCTTAGGGGTCTTTCTTTATTTAGGTTTAAGTAATAACTCTTAAATTATATTAGTTTAAAGTAATAAGCCTCCTAGACCTAGCCCTAGTATTATCTTATTATAAAGTAGTCTTAAGACTATATTAGGTAGTTACCTTTATAATTAAGGTATAGTTCTTTCTTATTATCTTTTTTTATTAAATATAACTTAATCTTAGTATAAGTCTAGTAATATAATAGATAGGGAGAACCACTAGAAAACCTATAGTAATAAGGTACTATATATAAGAGCTTCTATAGTCTATAATATAATAAAAGATTATTATCCCTTTAAGGGCTAGTATATATATATAAAATAATTAAAGTTAGTTTAATTAGGAGTATTAAATTATTAGAAATATAAAAATTATAAATAAGAAAGATATAGTTATATCTAGCTTAAATATAGAAAAGTCACTATAGGAAGTAATATATAGTTAATAATTAAAAGAATACCTAAATAAGGTCTTAATTA
>JAEIJG010001493.1:0-10286 GCA_037289395.1 Beauveria scarabaeidicola
GTTTTAATTAAGTAATATAAAAAGGGTTTTATTTATATATAATTAAGGCTATCTATAGTTAAGTTACTATAGCCTCTATAGCTTATAGGTAAAGTGGGGCGAATTAGCTCTTCTAAGGTATAACCGGCTATTACCTAAGGCACTTATATAATTAGCTGCTTAAGCTAGTGCCTTAAGTGATACCTTTTCTAATACCAATAAGAAATATAATAATAAAGAAGATAAAGCTTTTTATAATAATAGTAATAAAAAATATATTAATATACTAGAGTACTCTTTTAAAGTAAGTATTAAAATACTAGAGAACTAAGTAATTACTAAATTATCTACCTTAACTCTTATCTTTAACTAGATATAACTAGTAAATAATACTAATAATTTCTATACTTAGTACTTATTACCTTTAATTAAGAGTTATTAAGAACTCCTAAAGTATAATAGTTTACTAGAATTCTTTTTTCTTATCTAGTACTCTTTTAATTATACTACTATCTTCTAATACTATATATACTATTATATTAACTAAAAAAGCTATTTACTAATATATTCTTTTTTAACTATAAGTTTCTTTTATAGCTAACTTTCCTTATTAGATTTCTTATAGTATTATTAGGGCCTAGACGGCGCACAGCAAGGAAGAGGCACCGAGAGCACAGGTAGCTCGTGGTGGGGACGTAGGGCACGAGCATAGACACAGGGCTTAGTCACGTGGGGAGCACACAAGTACTTAGTCGCGTCGTCGATGCGACCAAGCATCGACGGGGCAGCGATAATTCCTATAACCATAGGTAACCCACCTTCGCACATAGCTAAATACAAGCACTCTTCTCACTATAACCTTATAAGTATATAAGCTAACTAAGATTAGCTTAGTTATATTATTATAAATACTTATTCTTAGTATAAGTGCTTTAGTAGTAACTAAAATAATTTTATCTTTAACTCTAAATAATATTAAATATTAATTAATATTACTTTAGACCTTATATAAGGTTTCTACTTATATTATAATTATTATTAATATATATATAATCTTATTAGCTTAGCTAAGAATACTAAGGTAAGTATTCTTTATATATAGTTAACTTATAAACTAATTTAAGATAAAGTACTTATATAAGCTATAATACTATACTTAATATTTAAGTATAAGTCTTTGTCTAAATTAATAATTAAATCCCTTATCTAGGATTAATAATATAGGATTCTTTATATCCTAACTAGGAGCTTATTAAGCGTGATTAATAAGAGTAATACCTTTACTTATTATCTAAGGCCTTTCCTAATAATATTAATAAACTAGAAGAGATAACTATTTATATCTATAATATAGTTATATAATAAGGATATATTTACTAGGTAGGACTTTATTTTTCTTTACCTTTATATAATATAGGATTTATATACTTAGTTTATAGGTTTTCTTAATTATTAATTTATTTTCTAAGGCCTTCTTCTTCTATATAACGCCTTATTAATTTATAGTTAATAATCTTATAAGTATTCTTATATATTTACTAGGTTTTCTTTTATTACCTATTTATTATATTTTACTAGCTAGCCCTTTTATTTTACTAGGAAAAGTGTAGATTTATTTATACTTTTATATATTATAATATTCTTAACTTCCTATTCTTCTTCTAGATTATTAAGTTCTAGTATTATTATTAGTTTACTAGATCCTCCTTTCTAAGGCTCTAGTAAACTAATATAGAATATATTATAAATTTAAGAATATAACTCTAGTAAAGCTAAGTAGTATACCTATATACTAACTTTTTCTAGTACTTATAATAGACTAATATATTATAGTACTAGTTTACTTTATATTACTTTAAACTAGAAGTTTCTTATAAATAATATAATTAAGTCTCCTTAAGATAACTTAAGTAACTAGTGTTATAGATTATAATTATATATTTATTACTAAACTACCTTTTACTAATACTCTTTTATTTTCTTTTTAAAAACCTATAATTCTTCTACTTAAGCCCTTAGCTCTAGTAAACCTTCCCTTATAAAGTTAGCCTTAACTTAAACTCTAAGCTTAGGGTAGTATCTTAATAATAAGTAAGATAGTAAATTACTAGTTATATTACTTTATATATTATTATATATATATTAAGCTATCCTTAATAATTATAGCTAACTATACTAGGCCTCTATTATAAAATATTATAAGTAATATTTTAGTGTTTAATTTATTCTTTTTATGTACTTATTAGTTTAGGGGTAAAATAATATAAAGAGTTAATATTAAATATTAGAGATATTATATAATTCTGCCTAGAATTTACTAGGAAATAAAGACCTTTAGTCTAAGATAATACTATTAGGTATACTATATAATAACTTTACTTTATTATAGAATAATTCTACTAGTTATAAGATTATTATTTTTATATATATTATAAAGAAAAGGCTATATTTTATATATCTATTAATAGGAACTAAGATAGAGTTTACCTATCCTTTCTCTATATATACCTCTAGTAATCTTATAATAAAATCTATTATTAGTTAAGACTATAGTCTTATAGGAATTAATAATAAGCTAAGCTTATTATATAGTTTATACTACTTAGTTATTACTACTTAGTAAGTAGTATATATAGCTATATAGTAGGCTATATCTTATCTTATATTCTACTAAAAGAAGTTTTAATATAGTAGATCTATTATTTAGTTTATACTAAAGTGCTTTACTAATAGGTTATTATAATATATTTATAGTAGTTTATAGATAAGGTTTAGGTTTTTTAAGATATAAATCTTCCCCTTAAACTAGAGTAGACCTATCTTAGTAATTTACTATAAAGACCTCTTAGCCTTACTACCTAGCTACCTTTTCTTCTAGTAAATAAGGTCTTTATTTTAGATATATAAAATAGTAATATATAAGTCTATATCTAAAATCTTATATATTTATATATTTATAACTATAGTAAGTATATAGGCTCTTAGGCTACTAAATTACTATTAATTCTCTTCCTAGTTTAGTAAGGAGCTACCTTATAAGTAACCTATAGGTTCTTAACCTACTTTTAGTATCTCGCCTAAGTCTATAGAATTAAAAGTAAGTAAACTTATCTTCCTCCTTAGGTTATTTCTTATTTAAGTACTTATTATAATAATAAAAGCTATCCTTTTTTATAAGTTATTAACTAGCTTTAAGTTAAGGTCCTTATTTAAAATATAATTAAGTCTTCCTTAAGATATATTAGTAGGGTTTATCTTTCCTACCTTATACTTTACTATAAACTAAAATAGTATAAGGAATATATACTATTATACTTATTATCTATTTAGCTAAGGTGTATTTATAAAACTTTATAGGTTATAGTAGTTAGTCTAGACTTTAACTAGCTATTCCTTATTAAGATATTATTACTACCTCTTAAAGTATTTAATAATTACTAGTATTTCCTAGTTACCTACTATATATTATTATTCTATCTTAATAAACTTTCTTAACTAAAATATAATAAGGTAATACTAGCCCTATTTATCTATCTATAATATAATCCTTAAAGTACTATCCTTTAAAGTGTCTATTTCTAACTTAACCCCTTTCTTTAGATTATAATATAAGAGAAGAGGTATACTCTAGAAAGTGGCTTTAAGTTTTTTAAATACTTACCTCTTAATTATATTAAAGTTAACTTTTCTTAGTTTCTTACCTTTTACTAAGCTTTTTAATTAGGAGGTAAGTAGTAATATAATATATAAGTAGTTATTAATAAATTAATAGTAAAAGTTATAAAATCCTAAGAATACTTAGATTTCTTAGAATATCTTAGGTTCTAGCTACTTTTATATTATCTATACCTAGGACTAGTTTATTTAGATTTTCTTTTTATAAAGAATAAAACCTAGGAATTCTACCTCTAATTTATAAAAGATATACTTTAATAGCTTAATATAAAGTTCTACCTTCTATAAGTGGCTAAGTATCTCTTTAAGGTATTCTATATATTCTTCTCTTATTTAAAAGAATACTAGGATATTATCTAGGTATATAATATAAATCTTATTAAGTAGATTTCCTATAGCTTAATAAATTTAATTTTAGAATATAGTAAGTATATTTATTAACTTAAAGGGTATAACTAGAAACTTATAATATCTATATTAACTATTAAAAGCTATCTTTTACTTATCCCTTTTTTTAATATAGATCTAGTAGTATATATCTTTAATATTAAATTTTAAGAAAAACTTTATACCTAAGATATAGTCTAAAATTTCTATAATTAGGGGTAAAGAATACTAGTTTTTCTTAGTTACCTTATTAAGGCCCTAGTAGTTAATATATAGTTATAATATCTTATCTAGTTTTAGTATAAATAAGATAAGTAAGTCTATAGGACTTACTAAGTAATAGATTTATCTTTTTTCTAGTATATTATTAATAAACTCCTTAAGAGTTTTTAATTTATATAATAAGAGAGAGTAAATAAGTCTATATAGTAATATACTCCCTTCTTTAAGATTAATTATATAGTTAGTCTCTTTATACCCTAGGATTATACTTATCTTTAATATATTAAATATATCTATATATTCTTATAATTCTTTTAGGATTTTTTTAACTTAAAGGGGTTTTAACTCTTTCTCTTTTTTATCTAAGAATAAGAGTAGTTTAGGAGCCTTTATAATTATATAGATAAAAGTAGAGTTCTTTAATTTTTTTATAAACTTCTAAGGGGTATTAATTTAAATCTAGGTTCTTTATATCTTAAAGAACTAATAGTCTTTACTTATATTAATAAAAGTATTCTATTTTCTTAAAGTTAGTTTCCCTAATAATAAAGGGTATCCTTTAAGTCTCTCTTCTACTAGAAGGTCTATAATAGAATACTAACTAATAAATATCTTAGTAATTCCTTAGTAGTTAGTAAGTATAACTAGTACCTTATATAGAATATTAGGTTTAGCTTCTTAACCTAGTATAGCTTTTAATACTAGCCTTATTATTTATTAGGCTTACTTTAAATATAAACTTATTATAAGCTTTCTACTAATAACACTTATCCCTACCTTAGTATTTAGGACTAATAAGGTTAAGTATCTTCCTTCCCTAATACTCTTTTATATCACTAAGGGGGTATCTATAACTTCTTTAGGATTAAGTTCCTAGTCTATATACTCTATTATTAAGGTGTCTATAATAAGAATATCCTTATCTACCTTAGTTAAGTTAATAGGTACTAGAGTTCTCTTTTATAGGTAATTAAGTAGAGTAATATAAGGAATAATTATATTATCTACTTAGCTTTTCTTATAGGTAGGTCTAAACTTATTTTCTTTTTTAAGTACTTTAGGGAAATATAGCTCTCTTTATTATAGTTATAATAATAAATAACTTTACCTAATTTCCTATAATCTCTATAGAATTTCCCTTTTTAAGATAAAGGTTTTTTATATAAGGATCTAAAGGGTTTTATAGTTAAAGAGGATAATAAGATATTATTTTAACTATATATTAATCTCTTCCTTTTCTTATAGAATTTATCCTTAATAAGGTATTTATTAGTTTAACCTCTCTTAGATTAAGTTTCCTAGGCCTATATAGTTACTAAGATAGCTTCCTCTTATATCTTTAGGTTTTTATTTATTTATATAATAATATATTATTAGAGCTAGGGTTATAGCTTTACTAGGTATTATTATACTCTCTAGGACTTAGATAAGGCTAGTATTTTTCCTTTAAGTGTGTTAAGATATAAATAGAATTTTATTAGATATTATTTAGGGTGTTATTATACCACTTTAAACGCTACTATAATATTTATTTCTAAATTCGCTAAATCCTTAAGTAGGTTTTTACTCTATTATAGAAAATAGTCCTAATTATAAAACTAATAGGTCTAATTAATTAGTAAACTACTATTAATATATCTATTATATTAGGTCTAGAATAGTCTCTATAATATACTATATAATAAGCATTACTAATAAAAGAGTATACCTCCCCTAAAAATAATAAAGATAACTTTTTTACCTTTTTTATATTTTATTTCTAATATTAACCTTATAATCTAAACCCTATTTAAATATTCTTTTAATTATTAACTATATATTACTTCTTATAGTAACTTTTTTATATTTAAGTTAAATATAACTATATCTTTTTCCTTTATAATTTTTATATTTTTAATAATTTAATACTTTTAATTAGACTTACTTTAATTATTTTATATATATATACTAACCCTAAGAGATAATAACTTTTTATTTTATTATAAACTATAAAAGCTCTTATATATAATACCTTATTATTATAGGTTTTTTAGTAATTCTCTTTATCTATTATAATAGAGGTTATAATAAGGAGATACCTTATTAAAGGTTAAGATACCCCTAATTAAAGACTAAAAGTACTAGTAAGCTATTATAATAAGACTTTAGGAAATTTAGTAAAGAAACTAAAAAAGCTTAATAAATAAAGAGTCTAAGGATAGTTTAACTTAAAAACTTACTAGTTAAGAGGCTAAGTAACTATAAATAAGCTTTATTTACTAAACTAAGATATAAATAAAAGAAATAATAAGCTAATAATTTATAAATATTTAATATCTAAATTATCTAATAATACTAAAGTATTAGGTTAATAACTTATAAAAGTATTTAATTAAGAAATAAAATATAAATTAAGAGTTTAAAACTAAGGAAAGAAATAAGATAATATAGGCTAAGAAGATAATATTAAGTAAAAGACTATAAGGCTAGTAGTTATAAAAGACCTTATTATTAGTAATAAATATAATTATATCTTAAGGCTATTTTAGTTATTTTAAGATAAAGTTATTCCTAAATCTAATTAAGAGAACTTAATAAATATATATCTTATACTTAAGTTATTAGTAAGCCTATATTATCTTATAATATTAAGATATTAGGCTAATAACCTATAAGTATACCCTAGTCTAAGAACTAAAAGATAGGTTAAGGGTAAAAACTAAAATAAGACTAAGATATTACCTAATAAAATATATAAGAGGCTATTAATTATAATATTAATAGTTATAAGGGGAAGATAAAAGCTTTTTTTATCTTTAAAAAATAATAAACTCTTAGTCTTTAATTTATAATATAAAGTAAACTAAATATAAGTTATTAAGTTATTTAAAAAGACATTATCTTTATTTTTACTTTAGTTTATATTAGATATTCTAATTATTCTTTAACTTTTTTATAATAACTATATTTCTATTATCTAGTAATATTAGAGTATTAAACCTATATAAAAACTTAGCCTTTATTACTATATAAGATATCTTTAACTTACTAGATAACTTAATTAATAATATAAAAGGGATTAATATAAAGGAAGAAGTAAGAGAAAAAGTAAAGAAGGGTAAGAAGAAGTAAGCCCTAAAAAGTAAGAAGGTAAGTAGTACTAGCCCTAGTAGAGAATAAGCTAGTAAAGGATTAAGAAAAGACTTTATTAAGTATAATACTAACTTCTTAAACTCTATTTATAATAAAGACCTCTTTATAACCTTAATCTAGGTAAATCTATAGTTATAAACTACCTTTAAAGAAAGGTTTAATAAAAATAATTTTACTAATTTCTTAAGGAAGTTTAATAACTAGCTTAATATCTAAGGTATCTTAATCTCTTTTAGGTATAAGGAATTACTTAAAATAATAGAGATTTATATATTAGAAGAAGCTAAGTACTTTATTTTTAGTTATAATTAAGTTAAAGTAAAAGTAAAGTTAGTTAAATATTTCTTTAAATATAATACTAAAAAAAGATTTAGCCCTTAAATTAAGTTAACTAAATATAATAAAATACCCCTATTAAATAACTACTAAGTAATTAGTAAATAACTTATAAAGTATAAGTATCTTTATAGTCTAGTTAGTAAAGACCTCTTTATAATAATTAAGTAGTTTAAATACTTATAATTAACTATATTATTAAGAGTTTATCTTAATATAAGTAAGTATTATAATATTAATATAATAAGTTTTAATAACTTATTTTATAAAGAAGTATATTAGAAGATCTTCTAGTTTATTAAAGATTATATTTAGTTCTAATAAGATAAGAAATATAAAAAGACTATTAATTAGAAAGTCTAAGTAATAAAGAAAGATAAAGTAATAAAAAAGGTAAAAAATATAAGGTTAATATCTTAATAAGATACTCTTAAGCTTACTAATAACCTAGAGATAGTTAAGGCTATTTAAATAATAAAGAGATTAATAATTACTATCTTAAATAAAAATAAGGAGTTAGATAAGATAAGGAGGAGAGATTATAAGGAGCTCCTTAAGGTTATTAGGTAGAGCCTAATAAAAGTTAATATTATTATTAAAGATAAAGATTAGATTATTATATTAAGTAATAATAAAAAAGAAAAGTAAGAACTTTATATTAATATTATAAGGTTTAATATAAAGAAAAAGTATTAATATTACTTTTACCTTAAGTATTATATAAATAAATATAAGTTTATAAATATAAATATTACTATTTAGTTCTATACTTATAATATAAGTACTTATACTTTATCTTTTAGAGGCCTTTAAGAATACTTTATTTTACCTTATTTACTAGTCTAACTCTAAAATAAGATAATAATTTAAAAGCTTATATTTCTTTAAACTCTAAAAGTCCTTATATTAAAGTTTAGAAGATAAGTTATATTACTAAGAAGAGCCTTAAACCCTTAGATAAATATTACTCTTAATAAATAAGAGAATATTAATTATACCTAAAATAAGCTATTACCTAGGTAGAAAATATTATAACTAATAAAAGTATAGTAAGGACTTAAAGCTAATATTATTTTCTTAAATAATAATATAAGACCCTTAGTTATTATTTTTATTAATATAATAAGGTATTTAAAGAAGTAATTATATATATTTAATAATATAATAGAAGATAAAGACCTTAGTAATAACTATAGAGATATACTTACTAAAGACTTTTAGTAAGAGGATATTCTTAGTAAGAAGAAAAGAAAAGTAAAGAGTAATCTAAAGTATAAATTAGTTAATAAGATATTAAGAAAAAAAATAAATATAATAACTACTAAAGTTATATAATATAATCCCTTAATTAGATAATTATTATTATAGAGAATTTTAGATATAATAGAGTAAATTAAGAGAATAAAAGTAATCTCTATTATATTAGCTATTATAAAGTAATCCTAAGTACTAATAGCTATTATATATTTTTTAGAGGAGTAAGAGGCTTTTAAATAAGCCTTTAAAAATACTTTAGTAATAATAAATATTAATATAATTATAATTAAGAATAATAAAAGTTCTATAAATAAAGAAAAGTATTTTATATTAGTAAAAGCTAAAGAGTATTTAGTTATTAAAGAAGAAGAAGATAAGTAAGTTATAATAAAGATAATCTTACTCTTAGACTTTAGTAATACTTTTAATAATATTCTATAGTTAATAATCTATAAGCTAAGTATAAACTATATCTTTAATAAGAGATATATAATAACTTTATAGTAGTCTTTATTATTTATTTATATTAAGATTAATAATCTTAGTTAAATATTAATTAAGGCTTTAATTAACTTTAGTACTAAAGGGAATATTATAAGTTAGGAAATAATAGTTAAGTACTAAGTTATTATTAAATTAAGCTAAGTAGTATTAATATCTTACTTAAATAATAAAGTAGTTATAGTTAGATTAATATTATTATAATTATATCTTAGTAATACCTTTATCTAGTAAAGAGTTTATATTATAAATATATTAGTCTTAATAGACTTTATCCTAAGAATATTATTTATAAGGTTAGCTTAAGTAATATTTAAGTATTTTCTAGACTAAGAAAATATAAAGATATAAGTATAGTTTAAAAAGATAAGAATAATAACCCTAGTAGTAAGACTAATAACCTAAGAGTTTACTAAAGAATTTCTTAATTAGTACTAACTACTATAAATATAAACCTTAGCCCTTAATCCTAAGCTTACTTAATAAAAGAAGTTATTAAAAAGAGAGATTAAAAGTAAAGATATAGTTTTTAAGCTTAAAGAAGATAATAAGGAGGAGATTAAATAAAATCTCTAATAATATATAAATAAAGTAAAAGTTATAATAAATAAATAAAAATTAAATATTAATTTATAAAAATAACTTACTAATAAATTTAAAGTTCTTATTTTATATAAGAAAAAAAAGTAAAGATAAAGTTATTAAATATATTTAATAATTCTATTTTAAAAAAAGACTTATATTAATAAAAAAAAAAATAAAAAGAGATAAAAAGAGAATTAAAGAAGTAAAAGATT
>JAEIJG010001494.1:0-10282 GCA_037289395.1 Beauveria scarabaeidicola
GGGGTAAAATAAAAATAATTAGGAAGAGGGGCCTTACTAGCCCCTATTAAGAACTAATATATAATTAGAGTTAGATAGAGAAGTAAGGGTTTTCCTCTAGGGAGTCTAGTTTTTCCCTTACTTATAAAGATAGTAGGACTAGATAGGTATATATAAGCCTAGTTAGTGTAATTTAATAATAATAATAATAGTTAGTTAGTAATTACTATAAGGAAATATAGTTTATTACTACCTTAAGCTAAGAGTTTTATTATAAAGTTAATTAATATCTATTACTAGTATTAGTTTATTATAAGAATTAGCTAAAGTAAGCCTTATTAATATCTCTTAGACTTATAAGCTTTATAGTAAAAATAATTTTAGATATATCTAGTTATATCTTAAGATATTTTAGATTAATAATAAGACTTTATTAATATTATAAATATTAAGATTTTTCCTAGGTATATTATAATTAGATTTATATAAATACGTTTAACTAATATTATAGTAAGAGGCTTTTAGTTTAAGACCTAAAGTTAGCCTTAGAACTAAAGATAGTAGTAGGCTAAGATTATATAGTTAGTAACTTAGTCCTTTAAGTTTACCTTAGATAGAAAGGAGTATACTCTATCTTAGACTATTATAACTTTTATATAGTAATTTAGGTCTACCTCTAGAGCTACTTACTAAAGTATATTAAGGTTATTTTTAGTAAATAGTAATTAGGGGTTTATATAGTCTATTTAGTCCTCTATTATTATAATATTAATTAGCTTTAGTATCTCTATTAGTAGGTAATCTAGGCTATCTTTATATATTTCCTAGTAGCTAAAGGCGTTTAGTTATTATATAAGTAGTCTAGGGTAGTAGTAAAGTTAGTAGTAAAATATAAATAAAAACTCTACCTAATAGGCCTAGTATTTTAAAATAATATATAACTAAGTAAAGTACTTAAGGTTCTTATAGTCTATTAGTATTATAAAAGGTTATTTTTAGCCCTAAAGCTTTACTTCTTATATATATAAGTAGTTAATTACTACTAAAAGCTCTTTATTATAGATTATATAATTCTACTCTACTATTATTAATTTATAAGAATAGTAGGCTACTAGTTATAATATATTATTATTATTTAGCTAAGATAAGTACCTACCTAAGCTAATTCCTAAATAGTCTATTTCTACTATAGTATCTCTAGTAAGGTTTTAGAGGGCTAAATAGGGTTTAGAAAGGAATAAAGATTTTAGCTATTTAAAAGCCTATTCTTCTATTTCCCCTTATATAAATAGTATATATTTTTAAGTTAGTTATATTAGTGGTTTTATAATAGATATAAACTCTAAGAGGAATTTATAGTAAAAGTTTAAGAAACCTAAGAAGCTTTATATACTTTTTATACTCTATAGAGATTCCTAGTTATAAATAGTATAGACCTTCTCTAGGTCTAGTATAAATAATACTCTTACCTTAATAATAAAGCTAAGGTATTTTACTATCTTAATAAAGAACTTATATTTTTCTAGGTTAAGGTATAAGCTTACCTTTTTAAGCTTCCTTAATACTATTATAACCTTCTATTTATAATCTACCTTATTACCTAAGCTATAAATTAAGATATTATCTAGGTAAGCTATAATATAGTTATTAAGAGTCTTACCTAGTATATAATTTATATATTACTAGAATATAGTTAGTATATTTAAGAGTCTAAAAAAATAAACTAACTACTTAAAAAGTCTAAAGTAAGTTTAAAAGACTATATATTTCTTATATCTTAGCTTTATTTATAACTTATAAAAGATAAATTATATATTAAGCTTTATAAACTACTTAGCTATTAATAAAGATTAAAAAGTCTTTTTAATTAAAATTAATAAGTATTAGTTATTATCTAATATAGTATTAAGCTTATAATAATCTATATAAAACTACTAACTCCTATTTAGCTTTAATATTAATAATACTAATACTATAGCTAAAGAAAAGCTTACTTAAATCTAGCCTTTATCTAGTAAAGAGGTTAATTATTATTAAAACTCTAAGAGTTAGTCCTACAGTATTTAGTAAAGTTATCTATATAATAGCTATTTTATAATCTTATTTAGCCCCTTCTTAATCTTTATCTTATAATTAAAGTTATTATAATTTAAGAGGAGTATTAATATATTTTTTTTAATAAATAAACTCCTAAATTCTTAATATAGGTCTAAGAGTATCTTTATAGGCTTTAAGGAATATTTAATAATTATATTAATCTTATAGATATTAGTAATAAAGACTAATATCTCTTTTTAGTTTACCTTAAAGTCTTTCTTTAGTTATTTATAAAATTAACTACCTTTAAGTAAGACTAAGGCTAAGGCCTTATAATATTAGTTTATTATATAGATCTTCTACCCTAGCCTCCTCTTTAGGTAGAGGTAGTATTACTCTACGTCTAGTAATAACCTATAATAGGCTAGCTATAGTAAACCTAGTATTATTAGGTATAAGAAGGCTAGTATAATATATAAGAGAACTAGGAAGACCTAACTATTTATATTAACTTATACCCTTACTATATAGGTTACCTAAAATTTTAGTAAGTCTCTTATAACTACCTTAATATTATATTTTAAAGGTAATAGTATTTATTATAAGTATAATAAGTCTACTATACTTTTACTTATAGCTTTATAATATTTATACCCTAAGTCTACTAAGATATTTATAAGAGTATAAGTCTCTAAGATAGCTAGTATAAGAAATAGTTTTATATTTATCTTCTTAGTTATCTCCTCTAATACCTTTATTATTCCTAAGGTATTCTCTTACTTATTTTATATAAGTATATTTATTAGTTATTAGCCTAGGGGAAGTCTTTTCTTTAGGCTTTCTTATTTTTTAAGTTAATACCTTTTATATTTTCCTTTATATAAGTACTAACCTAGTTTATCTTTAAGGTTAAAAGTTATATAAAAAGTAATTAGTACTTATATACTTTATATCTATTTTACTTATATTAAATATAAGCTTTATTATCTTTTTAGCTCTAGAGGACTTCCTTACTAACTTATATTATATACTTCTTAAGTATATTAACTAATATAGTAGATAATATATTAGTAATAAAGGGTATTTATAAGCTATTTATACTAGTTATAGTTATATTATTATCTTTATTTATATTAATATAGTTATTATTTTATTAGCTAGTTAGTTAGTAGGTTTTTTTAATCTAGTAAGATTCTAGATCTATAAATAGCTCTTATAGCTTTTAAATAATAGACTTATAACTAGTTCTTAATACTTTCTAGTTAATTATTAGTCCCCTTATTATATTAGAGAAGATAGGCTATAACTTTATAAGCTTAACCTTATTATTCTAAAAAAGGCCTTTAGTAAGAGCTAGTTCTTATTTAAATTAGATATAAAATTATAAAAAAGATTCTCTCTCTCTTTATTTTAAGTAATTTAACTTTATTATTATAATCTTATATTAATAAAAGTCCTTAAATACTATCTTAAGATATATTAGGAAGTTATAAAGGTTAAATTTACCTTATTATCTACTAGCTTTAAAGTAAACTATAACCTTTAGTTAGGCTATTATACTTAAGTTTACTTAAATATATATAAATTATATTTTTAAAAGGCTAATAAAGTCTATATTAATCTTAAGTTTATACTAGATTACTTATTTCTAGCCTATAAAAGCTTTCTAATTATTATTAAATTTTTCTCTTTATAAAAGTAATTTTTTCTTAATTATTATTATTATAGTTCTACTTATTAAAGCTTAGATAATAGTTTTAGTTATTATAGGGGCTATTAAGGCTATTAATTAGTTATTTTATAGGAGGAGTAGTTATTTAGATAAAGCCTATATCTCTTTTACTTATTTATTATTTTACTTTATAAAGATTATATATTATTTTTATAGTCTTTTATAAGTTTCTTTTAAATCCCTAAAAGACTTACTAGTTATAATATCCTTTATTTTAGAGTCTTTTATTATATATATAAAGAGAATTAATTATTAAAGACTAGCTTTATAGTATTTATAAGTAAGTATTATAATTATTATTAATTCTCTTAAAGAGAGAGAGAAGGGAGAAGAAAGGGGGTAGGCCCCCTTTCCTCCTTATATTATATTATAGACTAACTATTAGGCTATACTTTAAGCGTAGCCTTATAAGCCTATAGCTTTATACCTAATAAGTATAGGCTTTAGCCTAAATCCTTTATATTACTATAAGAATTATAATTAATAATATTAATAAATATAAAGTTAAGAAAATACTTAAAATAAAAGGGAATATTAAAAATTATTATTACCTTATTAAATAGAAAAGATATCTAAACTTTAAAAATACTTAGGAACCTATAGAGAACCTTATAAACTATTTAGACCTACTTTAGTAGTTTAATAACTAATATTCCACCTATCTAATTCCTTCTTAGGTATATATAATAAATCTAAGAAAATAACATTCTAATCTAATATATCTATATAGCCTAAAGACTATACTTATATAATAGCCTTAGACTTAACTTATTTAAACTTATTAAGTTTATTAAGAGACTAAAGACTATATTAAACTATAGTAAAGCTATAAGTTATAAGAAACTTATATTATTTTTATAAGTATTCTAGCTTAGCTAATATTTTAGAGGATTTATATTAAAGATATTAAAGAAGGGTAGTAGCCTCTTCCTCTTTATAGTGTAGATATTAAGATTTTAAGATAATCTAATTAAGGGAAGAAACTAGTATACCTAAGCTATTATAAGAATAACCCTAATAAATATATTCCTTATACCTAAAAACACCTTCTATTATTTTATAAGAAAGCTTCTAGGAATAGTAAAAAGAATAAGGTATAATAATAACCCTAAACTCTTTAATAGTAGTTACTAGTTTTAAGCGCTATTTAGATTTAGAAGAATAAGACTTAGATATATAGTTAGATATAGTAAGTATATAATAATATAAAAAAGAAAAATAAAAAGGAACCTATAGTTAATAAAATATAATAGACTAACTATTATAGCCTTAAGAATAAGACTAATAAAAGAGGAGTATTATATTATAAATAAAGGAAAGTATAGGAATATATAAGGTAGCTAGGGAGGTAGCCTAGAGGAGTAGCTAAATAGGCGCTTATAAGTCACTTAATTAAGATAACTAGTTATATAACTAAATCACTATAGATTATAGTAAGCTAGTAGTAATCTAATAATATATTAGATTACTATAGATTATAGTAAGCTAGTAGTAATCTATAGGATAATAGATTACTTAGATTACTAGTAATCTAAAGTGATTTAACTCTATAATAAAGAGGTAGATAGATATATAAGGAAGGGGATTTCCTATAGCTAGATAGTCTAGTTCTCTATTAATTAATCTAAGTAATTCTAAGTAATTAGTTTTAAGAGTTCTACTCTTAATAATTCCTTATATAATAGATACTACTTACTACTACCTTATAGTATTTAAACCTAACTCACTACCTAAGAAATAGACTAACTATAGATTAGGAATAAGCTATCGTTATATACCTCTACCTCTTCTACCCTTAGAGATACTCCGTAGTGTTAATTGCCTAGCTACTAGCGTTAGAGACCTAAAAGGATTATTATTATCTTCTTTAGTAGTATTAATAATACCTAAATTAAGGTTATTATTAGTAGGGAGGCCACTACCGCCGCCGCCGCTACTACCGTTAGCGCTAGACCTAGGCCTAGGGCTAAAGCTAGGCGTGGTAGTAGTGCTTAGAGTTAGATTTTATATCTCTAATATCCCCTTATCCTTATCTCTTTCTTTAGCTTTATTATTACCTCTAGTAGCTAAATTAAAATTAATTAAGCTATCTTTAGTCTCTTTATCTCCTTAGATATTAGGTATATTATTATTAACTAGCTTTACTATCTCTTTTATAATATCTAGTATTATAAAAAGCTAGGTATAGTTTTAATTAGCTTATTAAATAAAAAGGCTACTAGCTACTTTACTATTAAATATCTCTTAATAGGTATTAAGTAAGACACTTTTATTATAAGGTATACCTAATATAATAAGTTACTTACTTACTTTTTTATATATATCCTTAATCTTCTTAATATTAATATTATTAATAAATAACTAACTAGTTTTATTATTAGCTATTATTCTAGATATTACTTTTACTACTAAAAATATATTTTAAATATATTAAATATCCTTATATTTACTTACTATTTAGCTTAGTTATTATAGGTAGTTTTAGAAGGTGTTTTTTATTAAATTATATATCTCTTAATAAACTAAATTAAATAATATTAGCTTCTTTATATTAATATTATTCTTATAGTATTATTTAAGTAATAATATAATAAAAAATAAAGTCTTTTACTATTATTATTATAATATTATTTTTCTTAGTTAAGAGGTTATTTTAATATTAAAAACTATACTTACTATAGCCTCTTCTATATAAAAAGAAGTATACCTTATCTTTATAATTAAAAGCGGTAAAACGGCTAATTAATAGTATAGCGGTAATAGGGTTATTATCTAGTGGCGTTTTATGTGGTTATAGAGTAGAATAGTACGTTAGTAATAACTCCACTAAATACGCTAATAAAATGTACTATGAGTCGCGAGTCGCCAGTACTCAAAAAAACTCAGCATCACGGTATTAGTGATAATCCGCCGCAATTGCGGACTACTAGTTAACTATGCAGGCTGTTTCACAAATTCAGGGGCTAGAACAACGCATCACGAGTCAACAAGTGATACAGCCGCCGCCGGCTTCAATGACGCCGCCAGCAGGAACGTTTGGGTCTTATACGACACAAGTTATGAATATTAAGGCCTGATGAATCACCAAGTAATTGGTGGTGCCACCTTTTGCTTTTGCGCGACACAAGTTACAGTGACGCCCACCTATTTGCCCTAGCCAACGGCGCCTCCAGCGTCTGAATCGGCCCATTATGCCTCCCGCCGCCTTCCTTCCAGCCGCCGCCTTCGTCACAGGGCCCCTAAATATCAATTCCAGCCGTCATGGCCACATTATGCGAGCTAAAATCAGTAGCTTTTATCAGCGAAACTTTCAGCTACCGCCTGTCGGCCACCCCTGATAAGCGAGTAGCGAGAATAATTCAATCGAGGGCATCGAGCAGAGAAGTTTTTTAGATCTATCATCATCCCATCTACCCTCATCCCCTCAGCTTCCTGAGGTCATCGCGGCATTTCAATCCCCAGCTCTCGCCATAATGGCTTCCATCCTGCGCCAGGCGGCCATGGGCCGTAGCGCTGTTTCCCAGCCTGCCATGCGCAACACCGTTCTCCGCGCCGCTGCCCTGCACACCACCAGCAAGCGTTTAGCTTTCCTTCCTCCCGGTCCCCAGGTCATCCACGGATCTCAACGACCCTGCACCTATCCCCCACGTCAACGCCGCCCACGGCTCATACCACTGGGCTTTCGAGCGCCTCCTCGCTGCCTCTCTTGTCCCTCTGTCTATCGCTCCCTTTGCTTCCGGCTCTCTTAACCCAACCCTCGACGCCGTCCTATGTTCGGCCCTGCTCCTACACTCTCCCATAGGCTTCCAGTCTCTCGTCATTGATTATATTCCTAAGCGCACTTATGCCGGCCTCCATAACATTTTCATGTGTCGCTGTGGGCGTTTCTCTATACGAGTTTGAGACGAACGATGTTGGCGTCACTGGGGCCATCAAGCGTGTTTGGAAGGCTAGCTCCTAAATAGTCTGAGTAACGGGTTCTTAGGGTCAAAATCACATAAATTAGCAATGAAAGGTCTGGGGGGTTTTTTTTTTTGCGCCTAGATCAGCAGGCGCAACGCAGCCCTGTCATTGGCTGGGACCCAGGACGGGCCCACGTTTCCTTTGTACGCAAAATCTGGCGAGGTACTTAAAGGCCCACCACAAATCTCCCAAGAAAAATCTTCTCCTTCACAATCAACAACACAACATTCTCAAATTGACCATTAGTATCGACGGCATTCGTAGTTAGATCTGCTACGTTTTACCTGAACCATCGGTAAGTCCGTTTTACCTGAACCATCGGTAAGTCTTTTCCCTTCGCTGCTCTCAGTCTTAGACTTTCCCAACGTGATGAACAACACATTACACAGACCTGTTCCGAAATACAATGTAGACGAACATGTTTCTCTTTTCCTGATTTTTTCCCCTGAAGCACACTTTCTTGCACCGCTTTATTCGGGTCTCTCTTCTAACTGTGTTATAGTAGCTCTATCTCACCCTCGACATGAATATGTGTTGACTAAGACGATTTCCAAAATAGCGAAAGAACACAGAATTAATATAGCGAAATATGACCCAATTTCCCGTCAACTCCTTGTTCCCTCGCGTGACGTGAACTTTGTCGCCACTTTGTCCCTCAAGCATGGCATCCTGTGGCTTTGAACTGCGCACGCACAATGTCGCCCAAACGGTGCGTGGTTCGATACTTGTTGACCCGCTCGCTGAACGACTCGCTCACGATGCTCTTCACCGTTGACGGGTCAAGGCGCAGATACGCTGGCACCGTGTCGTTGGCCAGAAAGTCCCAGCGTGCTTCCTGGTCTGCAATGTTGAATGCAGGCATCGGTCCGCACATCAGTTTCTTGTACTCGGCTGGTGTCTTTGCGCCGGGCACCGGCATTGGGCCAAAAATCGTCATGCCGTAGGTGAAGAATCTGCCCAAAGGCGGCGCATGGTGGTGTAGGCGGTTCCATTGCTCCGGAATCACCAGATTCTGCTCGCGGTAGGAGAATTGCCAAACCGCACTGGATGGGTTGGTCCATGCCGCTGCCGTCTCGCGGTCAATTAGCCCAGCATCGCGCATCTCCTCCACTGCTGCCAGGCCGCCATTGATATATGCCACGTGCATGGTGGCAATGTCCATAAATATGTGTTTCTGCATGGCCATAAGCATGGATGCAAACCACCCGCCTCCGGGCAGATCACCCAGATCAAGCATGCCTGCGGCAAATGCGGATCCAGCCATGTTGGCAAATGCCATCCAGCGCAGCTGCTCCGGATGTCCCAGGTAGAGCTTGGTGTAGTAATCATAGACAGCAAACATGACGTCCTTGTTCTGCTTTGCTGTGCACCAGGGGTCCCAATCTTGCAGAGAAATGTTTGCGTCCAGCGTGGCATTCACGATCCAATACTGCCATAGCAACGCTTTGTATCTAGTCGGCGGAAGCTGGGCAGCTCGGGCCAAGACCAGTGCCTCTTGGAGAAGTAATGGTTCATATGGTAGCTCCGGACCGACACCTCCCTTCAACTCACCGTTGACATTTATCAACGGCAGGTCAATGTACTGAAGTGGTGGTGTCGATGGACTGGCACTGATGCTAAGTGCAGTGGCCAGCAGCGCAACAATCAACCGCACGGCACTTGGATGCATTATTTCTTGATTCACACGCTGCGTTGATGTATTTGGATCTTGGACGTGACTCTGATTTCTGGAAACATGGCGATTTTCTGAATTCTATATCCTGCGCCTCTGTGGGAACAACTTGGGCGGCGGCTCAATATCAATATACCTGACCCCGGCAGCTGACAAGACGCGATCTCACATGATCCTTGTGACTGACAAGATAGTTAGATGTCTCTACCTCAGTTCCCCTCTTTCGAGGCGAAAGCTTGAGCAGGGCCAGACGGCGGCGTGCCATGTTTTAAAAGTGATGAGCCAGGTCCAATGCGATGCAGAAATCTGTCGTGTTCCTAGCAGGGTGGTAGGAGTGGTGAATTGGGCGATGACGTTGAGCCTGCTGACGAATCTGTGGAGGGGTTGGGTAGCAGGCGAGGGCACAGCGTCTCGTCTGCTGCATCCGTCGTCGCGAGCGGTATGCGAACCCAACAAGAAAAAGCCTTTGGAGAAATTCGGGAATGATTTGTTAGGCCCCCTGTTGTGGTACCGCGGCACAACTTCTGACAAGACAGCAATGTTAATCATCTTGACACGCAGGCGGGCAGCATTTTCAGGGCGCAGGCAGGGTCGCGTCGCCCGATGCACAACGGGCCGCCACAGCTTAAGCCAACTAATTAGGTATTAAAGCAAGGGTGGACGCCGCACCCAAGTTGGACGGGGAGACCTAGTTAATAAGTAGTTTACCAAGTAATAAAAGCATCGGATCTCGCATGCAGGCGAGTGGGCTGCTGGAGAAGCCTGACCTGCTGGCCTGCTCCTCCTCCTCCTTGGCTCCCAGCGATGGTACGTTGGCGATTGTGACCGTCTCACGCGCTGCGTTGAAGTTGAGAGTGGGAATATAATATCATCTTTTTTTTTTCTTAAAAAAAAGGGAG
>JAEIJG010001495.1:0-10271 GCA_037289395.1 Beauveria scarabaeidicola
TTTTTTATAATATCTTTTCTTTTTCTTCTTTTTTTTTTTTCTTTATCTTTACTAAAATCTATATATACTAAATTCCTTACCTCCTTATAGTTTACCTTCTTTATTCTAATTATATTATTACTACCTTATACTTATAATTCTCTTAAGTATCTTCTCTTAGCTTAATTATATTATATAAACTTAAAAATATTAATTCTAATATATTTAGGCTTTTTAGTAATATCTTACCTTTATACTTAGGCTTTTTATATTTACCTTAACCTTCTTCTTTCTTTACCTTTCTTTATTATTAGCTCTTTATTTTCTTATTATCTATCTTTTACTAACTTATAATATCTTTTTTAGTTTTTATATAGTTCTCTCTTTATTCTCTTACTATATTATTACTTTATACTCTTTACTACCTAACTACTCCTTTATTATATTTTACTTTTTTTATATATATTTATTACCTTTATAGCCTTATAGTCTATTAACTATAACCTTATAAGTCTAATCCTATACCTTAGCTTAAGGCTATTATTATAATAGTAGTTATAATAAAATATAAGTAAGTACCTTATTATATCTTTATTACTCTTTCCTTACTAATTCTCTTCTTAGTACTTAAAGTACTAGCCTCTTATATATATACTTTACCTTTATTATCTCCCCCTTACTAACTTACTATATCTTTATAGATTTAACTATACTTATATTTACTACTTATATTATATAGTTTATAGCTCTTAGTTCTAGGAGAACTACTATAGCTAATTAAGTAAGTTATTATATCTTTACTCTTTAGCTCTTACTAACTTACTACTATATAGCTAGATCTTTAAAGTATATAAAGTGCCTCTATAGTAATAAAGACTACCTTATACTTACTAAAAGTAAGTAATAAGTATATAGCTTATTCTAAGATTACTAGTACTATAGTACCTTTCTTATAATATATTAGTTATAATATTACTTAAACCTTATTACTAATATATTATAAGCTACTTAATAATCTCTTAGTTATTAAGTTATTACTAGTTATTATAGGTTTACTATAGCTAAGGTAAGAGCTTATTACTATTAGTCTTTTTATATTAACTAAGTAGTAATTATATAGGCTATTACTATTACTACTACCTTATAGCTTACTCCTAATATCCTTACTCTTACTCCTATACTTATTATTAACCTTATTACTACTACTATATAAGAAGCTAACTATAAGACTACTACTACTATTATTATATCCTAACTTAAGTACCTTTACTACTTTACTTTTAGTTTCTAATATTTTATTATATATTTATAATATCTTTATTATCCCCTACTTATTAACTTATAATAGTATTAAGCTTATAGACTTAAATTCTCCCTTATACCCTTATTACCTAAAGGCTTTAAGTTTATTAAGTTTACTAATATAAATATTTAATATATTTATAAGTAGACTTATTATAAGGCTAAGGCTATAATAACTATATCTACTATATCTTAATAAGATACTCTTAGTAAATATCTTAAGGCTCCTCTTACTCTTAAGTAAGGGGGATATAACTTCTTTACTATTCTCTTATAACTTTATTATAACTTCTTCCTTAAGATTTTATTTTATTATTTCTTTATTAATATAAAATAATATTATAATATATTTATTATATATTAAAGACCTTATTTTTATTATTATATTTATAATAAAAATATTATTTATTTATTAGATAGTTAAAAGACCTAAGTTATAGTTTTTTTATTATAAACTTATTATTAAATTATAATTAGTTATTTTACTTTTCTTTTTATATCTTTATAATTTCTTTATTATTTATTTATTATTTTCTCTCTTATCCTTATAACTATTCTTTATATTCTTTAATTATAACTCCTTTAATAAAGTTACTTTATCTTAACTAAGAGTTTTCCTTATTATTATAGCCTACTTATTTTACTTAAAATAAGTGTTTTTTCCCTTTATACTTATACCTTATAATTTTCTTAACCTTATACTTATCCTCCTTTTTTAATATCTTATTATTTACTTTTTTATCTTAACCTAATTATCTATTATATAATTCTAGTAAGCTTATATTAAAGATATTATAAACTTATAACTTAAGGGGTAGGCTTATTTAGTATATTAGCTTATTTATCCTTATTTATTTTATTATTTTATATAGTCTTATATACTTTATTATAAGCTTCTAATATAGTTACTATAAGTATAGGTTTTTTATTAATAAGAAGACTTAGTTATTAACTATAAATAACTTCTCTTTTCTTCTCTTATTATATTATTATACCTAGGCTTATTAAGCTTTTTATAGGTATTTTATTATATCTTCTTAGGTAGCCTCTTATAACCTTACTCTAGACTTTACTTAAATATTTATTATATTTTATAGACCTAATAATATAAAGATTATTAGGTTATACCCTAGTAATATCTTTACTAAGGTCTTACTAGTAAATACTTATATTCTTATATTATATATAAATTATACTATTAGAAGGTATAATAGCTAGTCTAATTAATTTATAGTATAAAATATCTATAGGTAGTATTCTACCACCTAGTTTATTTACTCTATTTAGCTATCTATTTAAGGATAAAATATAATACTAAGTTATTATTTAATTACTAGTAAGTAGTAAAGGCTTTACTAGAACCTAGAGGTAAAGATAAATCCCTAGTCTAATATAATACCCTTTAGTATCTTATAGTATACTATAACCTTCTTAAGGATAATATTTATAAGCCCCTTACTAGTAAGGTTCTTATTTATAATAATATAGATATTATACTTACTAAGCCTATCTACTATTACTAGGATAGTATTTTACTTTCCTCTATCTCCTTAAACCTCTAAGAGGCTAGTAATTATATTTATTATAATTTCCTTAAAAGGCTAGTCTAGTATTAATAATATTATAAGGTAGTTATATAGTTAGTATTACCTTCTCTTTATAATCTAATAAATATAATATAAGGTAATATATATAGTTATATCCTTTCTTAGTAACTACTAGAAGAATTATTACTTAATCTACTTCCTTATCTTATATACCCTCTAGTAATTTATTATAAAGTTATTATAATATAACTATAAGATCTCTAACTTTATTTTTACTAATATAAACACTTTTTTATTCTTATATAAGAGTCTATAGTTATTTATATTTTAGTATCCTCCTTATATAGTTATATTATCTTCTTTACTTTCTTAAATTCTTCCTTATACTATCCTTATAAAGGTATCTCTTTACTAGTATTCTTATATCTTATCTACTAGAGACGTCTAAGCTTCTTCTTTAGTTAACCCTATATCTTTATTACTATCTTCTTATATCCTAATTACTTTTTTACTATATAGTTATATTATTATTTTTACTAGCCTTAGTTAATACTCCTCTTTCTTTATATTATTACCTTTTTTATAAAACTATTATAAGAACCTTAAGATTATATTACTTCTTTATACCTTAGTTTTTTTATTATTATTATAGTCCTTTTTTCTTAATAATATATTAGTTAGGTTTAACTTCCCTAGCTAAAAAGTAATCTTAAAGTTAAAAGGAGATAGTTTATTTAATATTACTACCTAGTAATAAGTAAAATTCTTTTTCCTTATAAAGTAACTATAGTTAAGGTAATCTATAATAATATTAATTATATAGGCTAGATATATTAAGTAGTATCTTTATTATTAAAATACTATTAGTATTATAAATATTTTTATATTAAGCGTCTAGTATCTTAATTTTACTTTATAAAGCTTTTATAATAAGAATACTATAAGGTACTAGTAACCTCCTTATAGTTATAATAGTACTACCTTAATTATAAAGTCTAATATATCTATTTTTACCTAAGTTAATACTTTTTAGTTAAACTATATTAGTATTAGGGCTTTACTAAAAGCTAGCTTTAGCTTTAAAAACGCCTTAAGCTCCTTAGTACTTAGCTAAAACCTCCTTTTTATATTCTCTTTTATCTTTTTTATAAGTAATAAAGTAATCTTACTAAAGTTCTTAATAAATTATTAATAAAACCTTATAAACCCTAAAAATAACTAAATCTCCTTAATACTACTAGGCTCTAGCTAGCTTATAATAGCCTTAATATATTTTTAGTCTATAGTAATCTTCTCTTATTTTATTATAAAACCTAGGAATTTTATTATAGTTATATTAAATTTATACTTTTTAAGGTTTAGGTATAACTTTACTTTTCTAAGCTTTACTAGCACCTAGTAAATATATTATATATACTTTATAGTATCCTTACTAAATACTAAGATATTATTAAGGTATATTATATAGATATAGTTAATTTTTTTATATAATATATAGTTAATATATTCTTAGAATAATACTAGTGCCTTTATTAGTTTAAATAATAAGACTATATACTTAAAGTATTTATAATAATAATAAAATATTATCTTCTACTTATTACTTTTATAAATATATAGCTATCTATAGATATCTTTTATATCTAGCTTTATATAGACTCTTACTCTTTTAATATAATCTAGGATTTCTATAATTAATAATAATAATATATAATTCTTATAAGTTACCTAGTTTAACTTATAATAGTTAATATATAATTATAATTTACTTTCTTTCTTTAATATAAATAGTATAAATACTCTTATTAGGCTTATAAACTAATAGATCTAACTCCTTTTTAGTCCCTTATCTATAAACTTATAAAGTTTATCTAGCTCTCTTATAAAAAGTATATAAATAGGTCCCTATAGGGGTATTTTCTTATCTTTAATCTTAATTATATATATTAGCTTATTAAGAGTTAATAACTTTATTATCTCTTTTACTAAAAATACCTAACTAAAGTTATAGTATTTTTTTAAGATTACTACCTCTTTACTTCTTTTCTTCCCCTTCCCTTCTAATTCTTTTATTACTATTATATATATTCTTATCTCTTTAGTTATTTTATAAAATTCCCTTAGGCTTATAACTAACTTAATATCTTCTTAATAAATAAAAAAGTTTTACTTTCTTTTTTTATATTACTATATAATATTCTCCTTAATATACTATTATAAACTTAATATTATTTATAATAAGGTATTTATAACTATAAATAATACATATATAATAACTTCATAAGTAGGAAACGGTGCGTAACCGCATTAAGCCTAACCTAGTGATAAAATTAAAAAATAACTTATTAGATATTAAAAAGCACCTAATTCTACCCCTAGATAATATTAGTATAGAGCTACTATATTAGGAGTAGTTAGGGTAGATAGATTATCACTAGGGACGCGTCCTAACGCGCCCTTATAGCTAATAAACGCTATAGTAAGCCTAAGGTAGTAGTAACCTAAGTAAGACTAAAATTAGAGAGAGAACTAATTAATAAGCTCTTTTTCCTAATTAAAGATAAATTTAAGGATAAGGTAAAGGAGATATAGATAGAATATAAGTAAACTAAAGCCTAGAATAAGGCTAGAGTAGCCCTAAGGGGGACTAACGCCCTAATTACTTAAGAAGTAGTCTAGGCTATTATAAAAAAGATAGTTATATAAATACTTAAGGAGAACTAAAGTATTAGCTAACCCTAGCTTCTAGCTAGCTTATAGTTATATACTATAATAATAGTGACCTAGGACTAAGCTAGCCCTAGGGCTAAGCTAGTTCTTACTAGGTATAAAAGAGAATTAGTTATTAATGCTAGAGGATATATATAGGAAATTAAAAGCTACTCTTTATAAGAGATTATTATAGTAGTTAATAAGGCTATTTAGGCTAATATTATAATAATAGTATACTACCTCCCTTTTAAAGATATAGTCCTAACCTTCTATTAAGAGGTAAAGAAATATATAAAAGATAAGCTCTAGGTAAAGGTTATATTTAGTCTAAAGGTAACTCTCTCCTAGTAAGTATATACTATAGTAATTAAAGTAGTTTTACTTAAGGAGATCTTATAAGATACTACTAACCTTATAATAACACTCTTAGCCTTTAATAAAGTAAATATTATTATTATAAAGGCACACTATCCTTAACTTAAGTCTAGGACGTAGGCCTCTCTTATTATTAGAATATATAACACTAAGATAGTAAACCACCTCTATAAGTAAGGGGTCTTTTTTAACTCCTAGGTCTTCTAATATAAGCCCTTCTTAAATATAGTCTAGCCCCTATAGTACTTTAGGTATTACTAGTATAGCTATATAAGTAGGTTTTACTAAAATAAAAAGTATTATAGCTAGTATGTTTACTAGACTTATACTAGGTCTAAACTATACTTAGTAGAAAAAGATAATAAAAAAGAATAATATCTAAACTATAAAGGAAACTACTTAGTATAGTTCTAAGACTACCTTATTATAAGGTAGCACTAGGGCTATACTTAGGAGGTATATTACTTCTAACTAATGGAGTTTAAGAGCTGCCGCCTTAAGGAAGAAAGACACCTAAGGTCCCTAAGGGTGTTATCGCCCCTAAAGAGAGCTAGGAGTATATAGTATCTAAGAGGGCGGCCCCTAGGTCCCTCCTCCTTAGCCCTAATCTAGAGACCTTTCCTAGTATAGACTAATATACTAAACTTTAACTTCACTAACCCTAGAATAAGGTCTATAGGCTTAGAGTTATTAGTTAAGATTTTATAATATAAAACCCCTACGCCTACTATAGGTAAGGACTAGCTATACTAGGTGCTATTATTAGCCCTAGTGCTTATAGTCTAGCTATAAGGTAAATCACTACTCCTACTACTCTTATTATTACTAATAGTTTTAGAACTAACCTAGGATATAGTTATAACTAAACTAGCCTAGCTTAGATAACTAAATAAAGATTCTCTTATAAAATATTTATAAAAATAATAATAATATCTAATTAGCCCTTTATTAAGAGGATAGCCTAGATATTATTATAATCTAAGAGGTATTATTAAGTAGCCCCCTACCTACCCCCTCCTTAGCTTTATACTAGCGCTTATAGGGGGGGGGGCGGGTGGTGACTTATATCTATAAGAGGGTTAATAAAGTGTTATAAGAAGTAATAATTAGAAGAGATATATACTATATTAAATTCCTTAATAACCCCCTTATCTTTATAAGCGTCTACTCTAAGCTAGGTGTAGACCTATATAGACTCCTAAGCGGAATTCTATTAGAAGAGGAGATCCTATATATAGTAGTAGGGGACTTTAACCTCTACTACCCCTCTTAGGACCTCTATAGTAGAAAATCCCTATTTATAGATAATATAATTAAGGCCCTTACCTATATTAGAACCACGTTAGTCACGCCCCTAAAGATAGTAATATAGTATTACTATAATTACTATATAAGTACCTTAGACCTCCTCTAGGCCTTTTTAGTACTAAGAGGTAGATATATAACGCTAGACTAGAATCTAGCTAGGTCTAACTATATCTTATAGCTATTAGAGCTCTAGGCCTATAAGTTAGAGAGAAGTAAGCTAATAAAGAAATAAGGAAAGATAGATATTAGTCTTACCTTAGTTAAGATAGTAGCCTAGCTCCTAGTTATAACTAAACCGCTAATAGTAAGACCCCTAGAAGTAGAAGTAGTATATAAGTAGCTTATACTAGTAATAAAAGATATTATCTTTAGGGCTATCCCTATAGTAGGCCCCCCTTAGACTAGGAGGCTAGAGTAATAGAACTAAAAAACTAGCTAGGTAGTTACTAAGATAAAGAGGACCTAGAGGTAGATATAAAGGTTAAGAAATAAAGTAGACTAAGAGATTATATATAAAATAAGAAAGGCCTAGTCCTAGGCCTTAACTAAGGTATAGAAGGTAGTTTAGAGGATATACCTTAACTTACTAGGTAATATACTAGTGTTATAAAAGTAATATAGGTAGGTAAAGAGGTTTATAGTAGGATATATAGCTAATATAATCCTAGAGCTAGCTTACCTAGGCTATAATACCCTAGTATAGTTAAAGGAGGAGAAGGCAGAGGTCTTAGCCTAAAAGTTCTTTCTAGCCCTAGTGACTATTAGTCTTAAGCCTAGGCGTAATATAACCCTAACCTATAAGCTAGACGCCCCTAGGCCCTTATAGGATAAAATAGAAATCCTTATAGAAGTTATAGTAGATAAAGTTAAGGATATATTTAGAGGCTACACGGCCTAGAACGCCCTAGGTCTAGATAGGGTCTTATATAGGCTCTTAAAGGCCCTAGGCCCCCCCCTATATAAGATATTAGCGAAACTCTTTAATATATTACTATAGTCTAGACACTATTTAGCCTAGTACTAAGCTAGCTCTACTATAGTCCTTTAGAAGCCTAGGAAGACCCTAAATAACCTTTAGATAGTAGGAGGATAATGGCTAATAACCCTCCTTAATATAATAAGTAAGCTATTTAAGAAGATTCTTACCACCTATATTATAACTATAATAAAGGCGTACTAGCTCCTTCCTAAGGGTTAGATAAGGAACTAAAGGCATAAGTTAATAAAAATAGTAATTATAATAGTTATTAAGCTAGTCTATATAGCCTAGGCTTAAGGTAGGGCTATATTACTCCTCTAACTAGATATAACTAGAGTCTTTAATAATATTAACTATAGACTACTTATTTAAGAGCTCTACTAATTAGGTTACTTAGAGAAGATCCTTAACCTTATCTAATCCTTCTTTAATAAGAAGATAAACTAGCTCTAAATTAATAGTAGTATAATAAGGGAAAGGGTAGTCTAATATAAAGTCCCTTAAGGCTTATTACTATTACTAATCTTCTTTATCCTCTTTATAAGCTTATTATATAAAGCCCTTAGGGTAGCCCTAGGTCTATATATAATTAGCTTTATAGATAATATAAACCTATTATATATAAGGAAAAACTATAGTAAAATAAAGTCCTAGCTAGAAAATACCTAGGCTATATATAAAGACTAGGTAAGAACTTATTAACTAAGTTTCTTTATACTAAAGTTTAAGCTATTATACTTCTAATATAGGTAAGCCCTAGATCTAAGCCCCCTTACGCTTAGAGGTAAGGTAGTAGAGTTATTAATAAATATACGCCTCCTTAAAGTAATACTATTAGTAAGGTTAAGATAGTAGAAGTAAGTTAAGTCTATATTAGGGAAGGTCTAGTCTACGCTTTAAGCCTTATAGCTAATAGTAAGGAAGTTATAAGGCCTAAGGGTTAAGGAAATAAGAGACGTCTACCTCTAGGGAATTTACCTAATTATATTATTTAGAGTAGTAGTATAGTATAGCCTTATAGCTAGCCCTATATAAGGCCTAGCTAGACCCCTCTAAGAGCTATAGGTAAGGTGCCTAAGGGTGGTTAGAGGAGCCTTTAAGGCCACCCCTATTTACTATATAAAGATAGAGCTTAGTATATTATTAGTAGATATCTACTTAATAATATAGAAGAGTAGAACCCTAAACTAGTAAGAGGCTAATAGGGCTATAGCCTAGCTTTAGTATATTATTATATAGGTATTATCCCTAGTCTCGCTCTATTAAAGTAGTAGAAGATAAATCCTACTACTAATAAAAGACCTTTACTAAAACCTATTAAAGATAAGTAGGGGGGTATTAGAGGGGGACTAGTATATACTTAAGGCTTAGGCTAACTAGATATAGAGAGTAAAGTAAGAGTATAAGGAGACTAAGAGCTAGAGGTAGGTAAGATAGCTTACCTTATTCTTAGTCTATAAGCCCTTATAAGCTAGATATAAGGCTAAGGTAATTTTACTTCTTTACTTACTAAGGTATATTAGCTCTATTATAATATAACTATAGATAAGAAAGATTAGGCTAAACACTTTCCTCTATAAGTAATAAGTGCTTAGATATAATATAAGGATATATTAGTATAGATATAGGGTAAAGGATATTTATTATATACTTCTCTAGTATAAACTTATAGGCTAGTACTATACCCCTACTATAGCGCTACTAAGGGACTAAAAAGATATACTTTATACGCTTAACTACCTAGTTAAGAGTAAGAAAATAGTAGAATAAGTATATAACCTATAGAGGCTAACCTATATAAATATTAGACCTAGGGCGGAACCGGGATAGGATAGATATAGAGTAGGCATAGAGTAGACGGGGAGAAGCTAAGGCCTAATAAAGGGGACACCCCCCCCTAAGGGGGGTAAAATAAAAAATGAAAATAATTAGGAAGAGGGGCCTCACCGGCCCCTACTAGGAACTAATATGTGATTAGAGTTAGATAGAGAAGTAAGGGTTTTCCTCTAGGGAGTCTAGTTTTTCCCTTACTTATAAAGATAGTAGGACTAGATAGGCATATATAGGCC
>JAEIJG010001496.1:0-10264 GCA_037289395.1 Beauveria scarabaeidicola
AGATAACTATAAAAGTTATTACTAAATTATATTTAAGCTTTTTTATTAAGAAAATAAGATTATTACTTTTTATATACTTACTTATTTTTCTTATATACTTTAGTCTTTAAATATTAGTTATTTTAGTTTATTTAAAAAGGCTTATAAATAATAAATTAAAGATCTTATAAAGACTAATATTATATATATTACTAAAAAGATTTTTTATTTATATTCTTTTATACTTTTAATAAGTCTATTATAAAAGAAAATATTTAAGGTGGTTTTTAAGGTATTAAAATTACCCCTTTTAATCTTAAAAAGGTTATTTTTACCTTAGAACTAAAGTTTATAATACTAAGTCTTTTAAACTTATATCTAGATTTAACTAATTTTTAGGTCTTTTAAATACTAAATATTATAACTAAAGTAGTTTTATAGTCTTTAATTCTTAAAAAGTAAATTATTAATTATCTAAATAACTCTCTAACTAAAAGTCTTAATATACTTAATAGTTTTAAGAAAGATATAATAATTATTATATATAAGGTTATATTCTTATATACTTAGGTATATAGGCTTAAGACTATAAATAAGCTAATTAGTAAGTATTAGTAAGCTAAAAACACTAGACTATAAACTAAAAGATTACTTTTTATATAAGATATAAAAGATTTAAAGGAGTAAATAGATATTAATAGTTAAGTAAAAGATAAAATATAGGCTTATACTTATACCACGCCCCCACACATCCTATAATAGGTGCTTAACACTAGCGCGTATATAATACCTCTATATATACACGTGTTATAATACCTTAATAACTTAATTAATTACTAAATAACTAAAATAGTAAATAATAAAATAAATACATTAATTAGTAGCTAAATTAGCACTCTTTTTAAGTCTCCTTTTTTTCTAGGCCTTTTCCTCTACCTAACGTTATTTTTTAGCCACCCTTTTAGCTTATTAGATAATATTATAGGCTTTCTAAAGCTCTTTTTCCTCTCTTATAGCTACTATTACGTGTGCCTTACTAACTTATATAATGCCGCCTCTTTAGATATAATTATTTTATATGTTATCTCGTTTAATAGCCTTTTTTTAGGCCTTCTTAACACTCTATAGACACTAGGAAGACTCTTCTAGCTTAATTATTATAGTAATATTACTATACTTTATATAGTTAAATTAGGTTAGAATTTAGTCATATTACTCGCTAGGCGGCTAATCTTTAAAAAGCTCCTTAATAGAGCTCTTAAGATAACGCTAATTAATATTAACTTAGTATACTATATATAGCGTTTAAAAAGGCGATAAAAAAGGCTCTGCCTTAGGCTTAATTTTAGGCTCTCCTTTAGGCTTATTATCTATAGTGATAGGGTGTAAATCCCTAATTTAGTTAATAATAACCTAAGGCTAGAAGGGCTAAATACTAGTGATTTAAAAGGCTTTTTTAATAAGCCTTATATAGAGTGTTTTAGCGCGTATCTCTTTAATAATTAATAGGAATTCCTACTTTCTAACCTTCTTAACGCTATTATAAACTAAGATATTAAGAGCCCTAGAATACTAATTTTTTAAGGGAGAAAAGATAGTAATATTAAGTAGTTATAAAATATATATTAAATAAGCTAGAAGACTAAAAAGAATAATCTTATTAGCCTTATAATAGATAATAAATTCCTCTATATAGTAAAAGCTATAGCTATTAAGAATTAGTAACTAATATATACTAGAGGTCTTATTCTTTATATACTTATTAAAATACTTTAGCTAATTAAGGCTTAAATAATTATTTAAATATCCTATTTCTAATACCCTAATAACTATTAGGTCTAATAGTTTCTTTTCCTAGTACTAGTAGCTTTAATAGACCTTTCTAGTAAGTATAATAAAAGCTAGAATTATCTCCCTAGTAGTAAAGATAGACTTAATATAAGTAGTAAATTCCCTATTTATTAGTATACCTATAATATATAATTTATAACGCCTTTAAGTAATAATATACTTACCCTTTCTAACGCTAATTTAGAAGCCTATCTTATCTATATTCTAGATACTAGTAGCCTTAATACTATATAATAAGATAGCTCTTTATAGCTTATTAAAGTAATATTAAATTATTAGTAATTACTTAGTTACCTTATACTTCTTATTATAGTACTTTTAATATTATATAATAAAGTTATTATACTATATAAAGCGTATTACTTAGTATATATTAATAAGGTCTATTAAGGCTAGTAAACCTTCTTTCTCTTACCACTAGATAATTTAATCTACTATATTAGCTATAAATTACTTAGTAATAGAAAGGTTAAGGTTATTAAGATAAATAATATACCTTAAAAGCCCTACTTCTTCTACCTTTAAGAGCTTTATATTTAAGGTATATTTACCACTAGGTGGCCTAATTCCTATATAGCGGCGTTATATCTTATAGCGTAAGATCTCTAATTGCCTTATAATCACTACCTCCTTAATCTTTAGATTTCACTTAAGCCTAGAATTAGCCTTAATAATATGGGATTCTTCGTCATTAAAAAATTTATCTATTATAGCGGAAGTTATTATAGTTATAATTCTACGTGACGTGACGCGTGTGCGTGGAGGTGTCATGTGCGCGCTGGTGTTAAGCACCCATCACAGGATGTGTGGGGGCGTGGCACAAGTAGTAATTATAAGGTAAGGGTTAAAATATATAGTTAGTAATATAGTGTGTATAGCTAGACTAGATATAATATATTTACTTATACTTTAGATATAGAAACTAGTAAAGAAAAGGATTTTAATTAGTTTTAGATCTTTTTTTATATTATAGTTAAATTATTAATAGTTAAATGTTATAGGGTTAGGGTAGGTGCGTGACTCGCTTGTCTATATAACTCGCTTATTAACTACGTTACTTATAGTATATACTAAAAAGTCCCCCTTAACTCCTTAAGGTATTATTTATATAGTTATATATAATTTTATATTATTATTATAATAGCTATTATAGTATAGTAGTTAGTATATGCCTAATAATATTTTTACTAAGCTAACCTTATAGTTACCTCTTTTTATACCTTATTTAATCTCTTATAGTATTACTTACTTTTAGTATACTAGACTTTTAGGAAAATAGAGAATTAAAAAGAGATACCTCTAGTTAGATTTAAACTAACGATTTATATACTAACCTATATAAAACTCCCTAGTATAGAACCACTATATTATAGAGGCTAAATTTAATAATAATAAAGTTCTTTCTAAGTATTATTTCTATTTTCTTTTTTTCTAAAGAACTATAATTCTTGTTAAATAGAAAATAGAATAATAAGGTTAATAATATATTCTTTCTACTAATTACTTCTCTATACTTCTATCTTCTACTTAAGTTTATCTTTATTTATAACTTTACTTTTATATATTTATTAGTAATTATAATAAGGTTCTTTACTAATTAGAGGTAGTAGTAATTAACTTATTAAAGAATATAACTAGTAAAAAGAAGGTGAAAAGAGAGATAGTAAGAGGATTACTATAGTATAGTAGAAGGATAGTAAGTAGTTCTTAATAATAACTTTATTAGTTACTAGAGAAGGGAAGTCCTCCCTAGTAGCTCTTTACTATATTCTTACTCTTTTATAGCTACTTATTTATATATAGCTAATAATAGGTTATAATAAAGATATACCTACTCTATAAAGGTATCTCTTAGCCCCCCTTATACTATAGCTTCTTTTGCTCTTTAATTAACACTATTTCTATACCTAATCACTATTCCACGTGATATAGGCTAGGTCCTAAGATATATAAAAGGTGTTTTAGCCACGATATGACTTTTAGCTATAGTAAGACTTTTAAGTATAACACGATTTTCAGCCACACCCTAATATAGTAGCTAGTAGCTTTCTCCCTATAGTGGTGGCTTTTAATACGGCAGTTTTAGTTAACCTGTTAGTGACTTTCTAGTTATTCCCTCCCGTAAGTAGCGCTAGCTTTCATCCTTAGCCGTCTATCTACTATTATTCCCTTATACTTAACCTCTTAGCGCCTTCTATTAGCATTTTTCTAGATATACTAATTACGTTAATTAGTAGCTTTCTAGCTATGCTATAAGGCTCGTCGTTCCTAACTAGTGGCTTCTTTCTTAATTTACTTATTTGTTTATTTCTTCTACCATTTGTTGCCTTTCCGCCTAACAGCTTCTTAACTAGCTGGTTGGTAGCTAGTGGCTCTCCAGCCTTGCTATTGTTGGCGGCTAGCAGCTTTCCGCTTGTCCATTTCTCCCTTTGCTGTTTTTCCTTGCCTACGACTCATTGGTATGTTTTGCCAAGCAAATTCTTGAGCAGCTGGTTGGTGGCTAATGTCCCAGGCCCGATGGGTGAGCAACTTTCCACATGTATTGCCTTATTAGGATCAGGCTTTACAGTCATGTTAGCTGACTACCATAAGCCGAACTAGGACTGCCCGACCAAGCAAGCGGTGTAATAGGGCTACTAGTGTAAGATCTTAGACAGCTGTACAAGTACGACAAGACTTATCTATATATATTAATATATAATTAACTTTCAATTTAGTACTAATACTTTAGCGGTCTAGCCTAACATAGATAATTAAGCCCTTTCTTTCAAGGACACGTTGCTACTTGCTAATCTCGGACTCTCACTGACGCGGCTCGACAGGCGCCTCGATATCCCTGACCATAATCTCCGCCTGCTCCTTGCAGCCCAGCGTCTTTTTGAAAACCCTGATACCCTCCTTCAGGCCCTCATCATATCCAGGAGGCGGAACAATGAAAATGGCCTTGAGCACCATGGAGCCCACTTTGATGGCATCGTCCACCTTGCCACTGCAGTCAATCTGCTCGTCCGCCGGCGGGGCTTCGGGCTCGGGGGGAGCCGGGCCGCATTTGATCTTGTGTTTGAAGGCGGCGATGCCGGCTTTGATGGCATCTTTCTTGTGGCGAGATTCAGGAACCATGGGCTCGGCAACTGCGCGCCCCCCTTTGATTGCAGCATCTGCAATCACACAGTGGACCGGTAGGGCTGGGAAGATACCAACTCCGGGTAGGGGAACAGCTGCGAGGCTGCCGGCGAAAAGTGTGGCCAAGATAATGGGATACTTCATGATTTTTTATATGTTAAGGGTGTAGTTTAGAGTGTTTATAGTTAGACACTAAAAGGGGTGAAGGAGGTGGAGAGAGGCTGGGCTACTTGGGTCTATTATATAAGTGAGAACGGGAGAATCACCTCTGAAAAGCTGAATGCTTTGTCTTATTTATGACTCTTTGCCGAATATAGTGTTGCTTTGCCGAAAGGTGTCTACGAATATGTCACCGACCCTAGGGCAAGCTGAAGAAATGTCTCTCGTATTAACCTCTGCCACCAGTAGGAGATGTTTTCTGTAAATGTTTTTGATATATGATACACTTTTATGGTATGTCTAAGTCTAAGTCTTTCCTTAAAGGTGATAAGTCATTCTGCGTCGGCTTACACACGCTATACGAATAGTGTCTGCCGAAAAAGATATGATATATAATACTGGGCTTATTATGTCGAATTCGCAGAGTCATTATATATGATATATAATACTAGGCTTATTATGTCGAATTCGCAGAGTCATTATATATGATATATGATACTGGGCTTATTATGTCGAATTCGCAGAGTCATTATATATGATATATGATACTGGGCTTATTATGTCGAATTCGCAGAGTCATTATGAATAATAGGCAAAGGAAGTGCGGGGGCTCCATGTCTAGCTGCCAGAGAATAGAAGCGGTCTGCCGCGCCGCTGGCCGGCGTGGGCGTTGCTTTGGGCTGCACTTTGGCCGCAAGACAGCTGATTTATCCTTGAGACGAATAATACTAGATTGAATCGGCTTAATCAACGCGAAGAGATATTCCAGGTGAGTCTCACTTGTCTTGGATGTGGGACATCGGTCATAAGGCTAATGAAGGCAGCGCTGCTTAGGTAAGCGAAGCATGCCGTCCGGATTATAGTAGAGTTTATATTAGAATTATAAATCGCCTCCCGTTATATACTGCCCTTAATTAGCTCGCTAAGATCAGCTAGGCACTTTAAGTATATATAGCTTATAAGTCTTAGCCCCTTAGTGTGACGTTAAATAGACTATATAAGTGAAAGTAATTTTAACTATAAGGAAGTAATCAGTTAATTATATACCTTAACTTATAGAAAATAGTCATGCATTTATTTGAACTGGTCTCTTTGAAACGGCGTATTATACGCGGCAGTATCCGTACAATAACTGCCGACCGGGCTCGTTGGCCACATGATACTAATACATGCCTGGTCTAAGACACACATAGCGCAGTCAAGCCTCGTTTAACCACACCAGAGACATTTCGCCCAACGGCGTCGATTGCATGGTTCCATCGCTGCTGTTCTCTTTCACTGCCGACATTATTTCAGTCTCTTTCAGTATCCGCTGCCCGCCTCGGCTCTCCGGGTTCACATTGCTGCCGCTGCATCCGCCTTGCGTGTCGCAACGAAAATTATCCAAACTGCGCAGCCCGATTGCGGGGTGATGAGTTAACGGGGCCAAATACAGGCACTGTGGTGCAGCGAAAAAAGCATGATTAAGACACATCTGCACGGGCTGCATGGAGGGAGTCGTGGGAGTGATGGCGGCTGACTGGTTTTGCTTCTAGCTCATCGAGACCAATATGCCCAGATAGCCAATGTTTGAAAAGCATACTAATCAACATGTAATATGTATTCCGCGGAGCCCATATGCATGCGAAATCGGTGCGACGACGCAGACCAGTATGGAGCAACAATCTAGATGCCTGAAGAAATTGATGGCGAGTGGTTCCCTCTTGATCCTTGAACGCCCGTGTATCAGTACAAAAAAGCCGGCAGACGGGACCAGGGTGTTTTGTCCTACGGTCTACCCATCCATCGACAAGGCTCCGGCTTTGCCTCGTAGGCCTATCTTTTCGTCTCCGTACCACTAAAAAACGGAATCAGTTGCATCGCAGAACCAAAGCGTGTTCACAAACCAACGGTAGGCTGTGCGTACTCTATCAGGGGACCCTCGTCTCTGAGCATCTCATCTCCAGTAGGTGGTGCGACGAACCATCCCGGAACCCGACCCTGCGAGTCCCTTTCAATGTTCATGAAGCTCCAACCAGTAGGTGGGCATGGGGTTAATTTGGGCTAGCCAAGTATCGTAATAACCGGTTCTCGATGGCAAGCCTACGCTTACCTTGTTAGCAAGAACCAAGCCCTCGACCGATTGAGATTGACATATCCGGAGCAACGGCCGGCAAATGCGAGGCGAGGCCGGCTATCGTCGGCAAGCTTATACATGTACATAATAGACAGAGAAGTCAAGTCGCACGCTTGTTGGACAGCGGCAAGTACATTCAAGGTCGTTCTAATCACGTACATAGTCATAGTACAGCCTTTTATAATGGTTATAATTATATCTGTTTAATAAAAATGATTAGTTTAGCGGAAAAGAGTTTATCTAGTCCTAGGTATAGTCTAGCCACGCCTTATACTAAAGGTATCACAAGGCACTAACTTAAGTAATAACATATATAAATACCTTAGGTAACTACTAGTTATACCTTAGAAGAAGCTATTTGCCCTACTATAATAGATAAAGAGAACCACTAGAAAACCTATAGTAATAAGGTACTATATATAAGAGCTTCTATAGTTTATAATATAATAAAAAGTTATTATCTTTCTAAGGGTTAGTATATATATAAGAATTAATTAAATTATTATATTAGGTCTAAAATAGTCCTTATAGTATACTATATAATAAGCACTACTAATAAAAGAGCACGCCTCCCCTAAAAATAGTAAAAAGAACTTTTTTACCTTTTTTATACTTTATTTCTAATATTAACCTTATAATCTAGAGCCTATTTAGGTATTCTTTTAATTATTAACTATATATTACTTCTTATAATAACTTTTTTATATTTAAGTTAAATATAATTATATCTTTTTCTTTTATAATTTTTACTTTTCTAATAATTTAATACTCTTAATTAAACTAACTTTAATTATTTTATATATATATACTAACCCTTAGAAGAATAATAACTTTTTATTATATTATAAATAATAAAAGCTCTTATATATAATACCTTATTATTATAGGTTTTCTTATAGGTTTTTTCTACTATTATAATAGAGGTTATAGTAGAGAGATACCTTATTAAAGGTTAAGATACCTCTAATTAGAGACTAAAAGTACTAGTAAGCTATTATAATAAGATCCTAAGAAATTTAGTAAAAAAACTAAGAAAGCTTAATAAAATAAAAAGTCTAAGGATAATTTAACTTAAAAGCTTATTAGCTAAGAGGCTAAGTAGTTATAAGTAAGCTTTATTTACTAAACTAAGATATAAATAAAAGAAATAATAAGCTAATAATCTATAAATATCTAATATCTAAATTATCTAGTAATACTAGAGTATTATGTTTATAACTTATAAAAGTATTTAGCTAAAAAATAAGATATAAATTAAGAGTTTAAAATTAAGAAAGAAAATAAGATAATACTATCTAGAAAGATAATATTAAGTAAGAGATTATAAGACTAGTAGTTATAAAAGACCTAGTTACTAGTAGTAAATATAATTATATCCTAAGGCTACCTTAGTTATTCTAAGAAAAAGCTATTCTTTAATCTAATTAAAAAAACTTAATAATAATATACCTTATACTTAAGTTATTAGTAGGCTTATATTATCTTATAGTATTAAGATACTAGGCTAATAATCTATAAGTATACCCTAGTCTAAGAACTAAAAGATAAGTTAAAGGTAAAAACTAAAATAAGACTAAGATATTATCTAATAAAATATATAAAAAGCTATTAATTATAATACTAATAGTTATAAAAAGAAAATAGAAGTTTTCTTTTATCTTTAAAAGATAATAAACTTTTAGCCTCTAACTTATAATATAAAATAAGCTAAATATAAGCTATTAAGTTATTTAAAGAGATATTATCTTTATTTTTACTTTAGTTTATATTAGATCTTCTAATTATTCTTTAACCCTTTTATAATAACTATATTTATATTATCTAATAGTACTAAAGTACTAAACTTATATAAAGGCTTAGCCTTTATTATTATATAAGATATTTTTAACTTATTAGATAACTTAATTAATAATATAAAAGGGATTAGTATAAAAGAAGAAGTAAGAGAAGAAGTAAATAAGGGTAAGAAGAAGTAAGCTCTAAAAGGTAAGAAAGTAAGTAGTACTAGCCCTAGTAAAAAATAAGCTAGTAAAGGATTAGGAAAGGACTTTATTAAGTATAATATTAACTTCTTAAACTCTATTAATAGTAAAGATCTCTTTATAACCTTAATTTAGGTAAATCTTTAGCTATAGACTAGCTTTAAAGAAAAGTTTAATAAGAATAATTTTACTAATTTCCTAAGAAAGTTTAATAGCTAGCTTAATATCTAAGGTATTTTAATTACCTTTAGGTATAAGGAATTACTTAAGATAATAGAGATTTATATATTAGAGGAAGTTAAGTATTTTATTTTTAGTTATAACTAAATAAAAGTAAAAGTAAAGTTAATTAAATATTTCTTTAAATATAATACTAAAGAAAGGTTTAGCCTCTAGATTAAGTTAACTAGGTATAATAAAATACCCCTAATAGATAATTACTAAGTAATTAGTAAATAGTTTATTAAATATAAATATCTTTATAGCCTAGTTAGTAAAGACCTCCTTATAATAATTAAATAGTCTAAATACTTATAATTAGTTATATTATTAAGAGTTTATCTTAGTATAAGTAAATAATATAATATTAGTTTAATTACTTTTAATAACCTACCTTATAAAGAAGTATACTAAAAGATTTTTTAGTTTATTAAAGATTATACTAGTTTTAATAAGATAAGAAATATAAGATAACTATTAAATAAAAAGTTTAAGTAATAGAAAAAGATAAAGTAATAAAAAAGATAAAGGATATAAGGTTAGTATCTTAATAAGATACTTTTAAGCCTACTAGTAACTTAAAGATAGTTAAGGTTATTAAAAGGTTAAAGAAACTAGTAATTTATATTATAAATAAAGATAAGAAGTTAAATAAGATAAAGAAGAGGGATTATAAGGAGTTCTTTATAGTTATTAAGTAGAACCTAATAAGAGTTAATATTATTATTAAGGATAAAGATTAGATTATTAAGTTAAGTAATAAAAAAAAAAAAGAGTAAAAACTTTATATTAATATTATAAGATCTAATATAAAGAAGAAATATTAATATTACTT
>JAEIJG010001497.1:0-10251 GCA_037289395.1 Beauveria scarabaeidicola
ACCAGCAGTGAGTGAAAAAAACCACAAAAAAAAAAAAAAAAAAAAAAAAAAAAAAAAAAAAGAAGAGAAAAAGGAATCGTACAAAAGTAAATTCGAAACAGCATCTCCAAGTCCAAGGCAGAAACAGATCTAGATGAAACCACTGTATCCTCAGTGGGTCTTGCAGAATTTTGCGCAGCAAGTGGCCTCGACTCAAGCTCCCCTTTACATCTGCTCAAGACCAAGGACACAATGAACAACCAGGACTGCAACGTATGCTGCGCAAATCTCTTCTCATTCGCAATACTTTTGCAGCACCTCTCTACGAGCACAAATCTCCTCAAACATGGAAACCGCCAGCCAATGGCTACCTCTACAAGCCTCCCGTCGTCTGGCCCATCTCCCACAGTCCTTCAACGCACGGGCAATTAATTGGTCAATGCAATCGTTACTACAACAAAGGAAACATGCCAGTTGATGAGGCAAGAGCTATCAATCTGCGGGTATACAAATAAATAGCGATGTGCAGGGCATACCCTGCGCTCGGAATATCCATCAAGGCTGAATTGTTAGCCAACCCTGCCCTGGGCCCTATCGCATTCCTCCAAAAATCTATAAATACCTTCAAGGCCCTCATAATCCTGCGAATGATGCGCTCCCGAACCAGTACCCGGTGAGAGACTTTCATATTCTTCAGGGTCTGACAGCCATGGCTTTCCATCAAGTTCAAATGCCTCTTCAATCAAAGAATCGTCGCTCAAAGAGTCAAATCCCGAGCCAGGTCCCCAGACAGATCTGGTGGAGCCACCAGGCGATGTCAAGGTTTTGGCCGACTCGGGTGCAAATGGAATGTGAAGCGTCATATGCATATTGTCAGACTGGGCATCTTGGCCAAGAACACCCCGTTCAATGCCAATGTCGTCGCAGAGGCGTTCCAATGTGTGCACGTCAACACCTGGGAATCGAACCCTAAGAACATTGCTCTTTTCCATGACAACGGGCAAGTCTCCAAGAACAGACAGTCGTCGAAGATCTGCATACACTGCAGTAAGATCCTTGAGCGCACGGCCAAAGTCGGTCGACAGCACATCAAGAAATCCTTCGGTGTTGAGAGAGGTGCCATCAGAGGGAGCGGCACCCTTGAAGCCGGAAATATCAGAGGCCTCGATGAGAGCGGCAGCGAGGGGGCTCATGGCAGTGATCGTGGGGCTGAGCTTGAAGTCGATGAAAGAGCCCGAGGCAAAGCGGGGGAAGCTGGCCATCTTGCGCATAGCCTGGTCCTCAAGAGCCGAAACGGCACGGTACTTGAGCTCGCCGTTGGCCCCGAGACCATCATACTGGAGGCGCTGGCCCGAGAGGAGGAAAGCTCTCATGGCTTGGGATACATTCTGCACGACCTGGGCAGGCGCCGCAGGGGTATGCGAGAAGTACCGAGCTCCACCGCCTCCGATGCCGTAACCACCAGCAGAGCGCGGCATGGCACCGCCTGTCAAGTTTGGTCGTAGTGCATTCGCAAAGGGAGCCCGGCCGGAGAATTGGGCAACCCGTCGAGAGGTGTTGGACGAAGGTAGCTGTGATCGGTGAAACGGCTGGCGAGCACCGCCGTGGGGCGTGGTGCTGAGGAATCGGCGAATCGCCTGAACGTGCTGGCCCGAGACTCGCGAGATCCAGCGCCGCTGCTGCTTTAGAAAAGCGGCCGGATGAATGGGTTGTCGGCCGGCGGAACCGGACCGAATGGGGATGTATTGTGGTTTTCCGTGGAACGGCCGCGCGGCGCTGGCTATATTCGCCCGGACGGCTTCGGTCGCTCTCGCGGCAGCGACACGGAGGAGACGGGCGGCCGCTGGCCCCCATATACCCGCCATGGATGCCATGATAAGCGAGAGAAACTATGCAGATGCTGAAGCCTTTCCCCAGAAACGCAAAATGAGGAGGGTTGGGTCATCCGAGGGAATGCCAACCTGAGGATACAGTCACTCTATATACTGCGCCACATAAACGGCAATTCGCCACCCATTGCCAAAGTGCGGAAGGGACCGGGCTGCACCGCCACAGGCTGCCTCATCAATACGCTAGTCTCGGAATAGATTAGCCCCACAGAGCTATCACTTATTTCTTTTCCAATGAAAAATTCCTTCTCTCTTCTTCCTTTTCAACTACTCCCAAGCACTTCAGCGCACCCAAGCTTCGAGCAATTCGCGGGAACACCCTCTGCTCAGTCAGTGTAGCGTTATTGAAGGGCTTGGGAATATCATGAGGTAAGGCTCCTTCTTCTTCCCCCGGTGCTCGGCCGCCGTCCAATGCACGATGATGATTATTACCAATTGAACAATCCAATTCATACCAACCCATGGTGACACTCAACTATACTTACCTGAGAACTTTTTTGCACAAGGGGATTTCTGCTTCAAATTTTTGACCAACTCTAACTGGATTACAGACTATGATTTCATGATTGACGACACCAAGCCGTGTCCATGTACAATATCAAAGGTTCGTTATTCACAATTCCCTTTTACGCAACTCCCCTCCGAATGATGATCAAACCGACACCTCAGGGATTCCTCATGCTTAATACATAATGTGGATACCGTTGTTTTAGTTTCAGCCTTGTCTGACTTGGATATCTTGCAACAATTACACCTGTTCACTTCCGTGTTGTGCACCTTGCTAACTCTCGAGGCGTTAGGTAATTACTATTCCTCCACGCATATCGACTATACCACGTGCCTCTATGATGATTATTTGAACGAACGGGCGGACATAATCGAGCCCTGCTGTCCCTACACCCTAGAAAAGCAAGGCGTACAAACCTTGTGGTGTAGGCGTGGTGGGATCTCTGGATGACACTTCGTCACCTGACTTGAGCACCATTCTTGGACATGTTCCCTTAGCGGGATTACAATATCATACGCGTAACTGATAACTAATTGTTCTGATACAATAGGTAAATAAGATTATTCTTCCCACTTTCGACTTGACCGTTTCTGTGATGAGATGTTTCAATTTTTGTATTCACACTGGTTGATCTCACGTTCCTCTTTTGGAGTCGTGCGACTTGAAAATAATACACAACTCCTGACCGGTAACTACACTCAAGGAGAAACTTATCTGGTACTCTGGTCTAACTCGATTCTAGAAACCTTGACACTCAATGTTCTTGCAGACGCAGTTATGGTAGCACTACTAACATGCCTCTGTAGGTCAGCAACACGACACGACAAGTATCTTGAACATATATCAGCCATAGAAGAATCAGATGAAATTCAATACAAATTGCTACGTCTATCTGGACGCTCTTTGAATGGTACTTCTCACGTTAAATTATCCTTTCCCAACTCCCAATGGTCTTTCACTGCCACTGCGCACCCGAGGTCTCTAGCCATGAATCTGTAGGCGGGCATTCATGCCGACAATGCAGCGGATCAGGTCCCAGTCGCCGTTGGCGCCGACCCAGTCCGTGACAACGATGCCCGCGGCGGCCGAGCCGATGCCCAGGCCGTTGGGGCCCTTGCCCTGGACGCCGTGACTCGTGCAGAGATAGTCGACGACGCGCGGGTTGACCTTTGCGGCGATGCGCTCCGGCCAGCAGGTGGCGTTGAAGAAGTTGCTGGCGCTTAGAAAGTTGACGTAAAAGGGCGGCTTGGCGGCGCCGTCGTCGTAGCCGTCCATGCCGGGGAGCATGAACGAGTGCTCGCCGGCGCGCTCGAGGTGACCGTGGCTGTAGCCGACCTTTTTGTCAATGTTGTTGCTCTCGGAGACTTCGTAAAAGTCTTGCACGCGGATGGCGCAGCTGCCGGCCTGGCCGTCCTCGCAGTTGTCGGGCCAGGCCGACGCGTCGAGGCCCCAGCCCTGGCCGTCCCACTCGCCCTTGAGGTCGTCGTCGATGCCGAAGCGCCGCATCAGCACAATCTTGCCGCGCACTTGACCGAGCGTCGGCACGTGTGGCTCCGTGTACCACTTGTCCGGGCGCTTGCCGACGTAGCCGCCCTTGAGGTACCGGCCGAGATCGCCGTCGGATGCTTTCCCCGTGCCCTCGCGCTTGAGGCTGATGATGACCGTCTCGCTGGCGTGCTCGTCGAGGAACCGGTAGACGTCCTCGAGCATGTCGCCGAACCACTTTGTGCCCGTCAGCGAGATGGGGAAGACGCTGTGGACGAGCGCGAGCCGGTCGTCGTCCTTGCTCGCGGAGACGCGGATATCCAGGAAGCGCACGCCGTTTTGCAGCTGCTCCGGCACGCCGACGGCCTGGCACCGCACCGACGGCAGCGCCTTGTAGCACGTCGGCGAGTTGTGCGTGCCGGGCAGCGACAGCGACGGCAGCGGCCACTCGTCGCGCAGCTCGCCCATCCAGCCGTCGAGCCGCGCCGACGAGTACACGGCGACGAGCCCCTCCCTGGGGACGTAGACGACGGTGAGGTCGTGCGGCCCGTCGTCGAGCTTGCGCATCACGGCCGACTTGGACGACGGGCTCGGCACGTCCGTCTCGTACCGGTGCTCCTCGGTCCGAAACGTCAGCCGCACCACTTCCGCACCCGACTCCGCGGCAGCCACGTCCGTCTCGGCCGTCTGGAAGGCGTCGGCGGTAAACGACACGTCGCGGCGGTCGCTGCCGGCCGCGTCCGCCCTGACGCGCAGCTCCGACGAGGCGCTCTCGGTGGCGTTGAGAAAGTTGCTGACGGCGCTACCAATGCTCGACAGCATCCCCACCGTCTTGACGCGCTCGGCGGCGAAGCGCTCGGCGGAGACGAGCTCCAGCGGGTGGATGGTCAGGTTGCGGATCGAGAGGTTGGTCATGATTGGCGGTTGATTTGATATCAAGTTCGGCGGTCTCGTGTAGAAAAGCGTGGCAAAGGGGAGGGGTATCGAAGGGGGCCGAGGCGGGGTAGACGGAAGTTGGAGGCCGGGGTATGCGACTATGTACTTTGGTTCCTCGAGCAGAGCCGAAATAGTAGACTGGGCCTAAATGGTCGCCGTGGAAAATGGAATTGCCATCGACAGAGAAGAAATGAAAAGGGTCCTTTAGTCCAGCGGCTCCCGGACGTACGTGTAAGCGGGTACGGCCAACGAGGCTTGTACAGAGGAGCTTTTTTTTTTTTTTTTCAAATCTGGCCCAGGGTGGTGGGGTTGATGCTCTGTCGTGATTTTTCCAGGCGCACTGCCCCTTTCCCGGCAAGGTGTAACGATGAACGGCGCATGAATTATCTTTCAATCTCGCCTTTGCTTTTTGTCTGTCGTAGTAGCTGGGTCTATCTAGCTCTCTCTTGGCCAGTCAGCAAGTGATGTGCGGCATTAGCGCACGGCTTAGGCCCCAAATGGCTTAGTGGATCGACCGATGAGCTCTTTTCTTCCCGGGCTTTGCAAGCTGAACATGACGGGGCTCGCGAGTGGCCAGAGCTGGTCGGCTTTACTGGTACATGCGTGGATTGCCGCTTCCCGTCTTTCTATATTCATCATCTTTGTCCTCGAGCGCCATAGCAATCACAGTCATTCTGGAACAGTCAGAGGTTCCCAATTATGGTTCATTGGTTTCCTCCGCAAGTATATAGTAGGTTTGAATACCACCATCTGCGCTGATTATTTGCTCATCTCTCCCGCCCTGCCGAATGATCCGCACATGTTCGGTCAGAGAAACGGGAAATTCAAAGATGTTGAAGTTCTTTTGTGTTCCCGTAAACGCCAAGTTCATAACGCTGTCTCTTAAGCGCCCCCACTGAAAGGGTATCCCAAATGCAAATCTTCGCAGTAATATTTTCCCAAATGCGCGAACGCGCCGCTGCCAGTCTTTGTTGAAAGACGCAATGCGGCTCGTTCCTGGTATATCGTGAGGGGGCCAATGGGCCCTTCGTTATGTAAAAAAAGGTGACAAAGGAAAATTAGTATGCTAAAAACCGCCGACAAAGGCCCCCGCGTCCCTGCGGGGGCAAATTGTATACCAAATTGGTTTCGTTGAGAACCGTACGCCGCCCGAAATGTTGTGCCTCATGAAAAGAACATTAAACACATCTATCTTGAAACAAGTAAAGGAAAGCTTTGTTGAATGCTTTCCCGGTCAAGCTCTTGAGAAAATTCTTAGAACTTGAGCGTCTTGGGCTGCTCCCAGGTGAAGCTCTGGTTAGTACCAAAGTGGCCATTCTTGGCAGTCTGGCGGTAGATGGGGCGGTCCAGGTTGAGCTCGCGCACAATGACACCAGGACGGAGGTCAAAGTTGTTGCGAATGATTTCGACGAGCTGCTCCGAGGTCTTGTCAGAGGTGCCGTAGGTGTCGACGTAGATGGAGAGGGGCTCGGCAACACCAATGGCGTAGGAGAGCTGGACAAGAGCACGGCGGGCAAGGCCGGCAGCGACGAGGGACTTGGCGATCCAGCGGCCGACATAGGCAGCAGAGCGGTCGACCTTGGAGAAATCCTTGCCAGAAAAGGCACCACCACCGTGGGCACCCCAGCCACCGTAGGTGTCGACAATGATCTTGCGGCCAGTCAAACCGGCGTCACCTTGGGGACCGCCAATGATGAAGAGACCAGAGGGCTGGATGTGGTAGATGGTCTTGTCATCAAGGTACTGGGCGGGGATGGTGGCCTTGATGATCTTGTCGAGGATCTCCTTGCGGAGCAACTCAGTGGTAATGTCCTCGGAGTGCTGGGCAGAGATGACGACGGTGTCGACGCGGACAGGGACAACGGCACCGTTGTCGTGCTTGTACTCGACGGTGACCTGAGTCTTGGTGTCGGGGCGGAGCCAGGGGAGAGTGCCGTCACGGCGGGCGGCGGACATGGCAGCGTTGAGCTTGTGGGCGAGCTGGAGGGTGAGGGGGAAGAGCTCGGGGGTCTCGTCGGTGGCATAGCCAAACATGATACCCTGGTCACCAGCACCGAGGCGCTCAAGGGCCTCCTCGTAGTGGAGACCCTGAGCGATGTCGGGGGACTGCTGCTCGATGGCGACAAGCAGATTGAGGGTCTTGTAGTCAAAGCCCTTGGAGGAGTCGTCGTAGCCAATGTCCTTGACGGCGTCACGGACGACCTTCTGGTAGTCAATCTTGGCCTTGGTGGTAATTTCACCAAAGATCATGACCATGCCGGTCTTGGTGGCAGTCTCGCAAGCAACCTTGGAGAGGGGGTCCTCGGCCAAGCAAGCGTCGAGGACAGCATCGGAAATCTGATCGGCAATCTTGTCGGGGTGACCCTCACCGACGGACTCGGACTGCGGAGAGTCAATTAGCCACGCTGCAGGAGCGGAAAATGAAGGAGGGGTTAACGCCGCGGGGACCGCATTGAGCGACATACAGTGAACAGGAAGTTGCCCTGGTTGTGGTGGGCACCGTTGGTACCGTTGGTGGCAGGCATTGTGAATGATTTGAGAGGATGGGAGAAGGAAGAGGAGGGAGGATAAATTCAGAGAGATTCGCGCGAGGTTGATGAGCGAGAAAGCAAGTGGCAGAAAAAGTCTCGGGATTGCAAAGTCGTTGGTGAAGACTCCGCCGAAAGAATGCTGTGCAAAGACCTCGTTAGCACAAAGGCTCTCGTGAGAGATGGCAATATGAGGGTGTATACAAACCTCGTAAAGAAACGTTTTGGTATGAGAGGGAAGAGGTTGAAGAGGAAAAAAAATGAGTGAGGGAAAGGGCTAAGAAAAAGGCGGAGGGGAGAAATTGCACCAGCGAGCAACCCAGCAAAAAAAGGCTGGTCGGTACCTCGCGCCAGCCAAAAAAAAAATTCGGCCGGCTTAAGACGCGCGGGACAAAGTATTGAGGCGGGCCCATGGAGGGGTAGATGGAAGTGTTTTTGTTGCGGTGGTACATGGAATCCCTTGCAGCCAAGGTGTGAGATGGGGTACTCTACTAGCGCCGAAGAGGGGCAGGTCCGACTGGAGACTAGACCCAAGGTACCCGTGAAAACGGCTAGGGATTGCTGGTCTCGGGACAAGACAATTACTTGGGTACTGCAAGCTGCAGGACTACAGAAAGAAATTGGTACAGCCTTGTACCCTCACTAATTATAATAAATTACTGTGATGACAGCCCCAATCTGTGTCGACGCTGGGATGTCGCAGCAGCTGTGGGGAATATTGCGCCATCGGAGGAAAATGTCGAGAACAGGGTCACCCCTCGCCAGGGCCGGGGGCCAGCAAGTTGAGAGAGCTTTGTTGAGCTGTGCCTGGCCTGCGCAGGAAGCTTCACCAACATGGCCTACGCTAGCAGGTCATCATCATCCTCATGCCACTCATGCGTTGCGTGACGCCGGGAAACCATGACTGCATCGCCGTCGCCAGTACCAGTGGTGCCCGCGACAACGTGGTGCGGGTCAGCCCCCGAGCTGCATGCCTGCACCACTCTTACTGGTACCAGTGCGATTGTTGCCCAGCGCCAATCTAGAGAGGGGGTGCCATTGGCGAGGACAGGTCTCGGATTGTCGGCGGCACCGGAGCAAGAATGGCTGTGTACCTATAGATTGCCAATTACGGAGTACGCTGCCTTATTTTCGAGTGACGACACAGCCTTTGCTGACCTCTTTTGCACAAACGGGTGTGTGTAGGTACACAGGGGGAGGAAGGGTTTTACACTGTGCTGTGCTTTCAGCCAGCCAGCTGTCAACTTTAGCAACGGCCCACCAGCCAGCTGCCAGAGAGACTCCACTTTGCCGACGTGAAATCTTTTGGCATTGCATTGCAACAATCCCAGCATCGCGACCAACCAGCAAAGGCCGCCCATTAACGGCGTCGCAAACAACTGGAATCTCCTGCTAATCACTACGCCATTGCATCGCCACCATGAGTAAATTCGGCACCATGATCATGGGACCGGCCGGCGCAGGCAAGGTACGCAGCCCACCCCGCCCTTCGTCGTCCTGTTCTGCAAGACCAACTGCATGTCGACGGCGGCGCGCCACCGGGCGCAACGCCAAAATATGCGCTTGCTTGCGACATGCGATCCAGCAACAATTCTAACCTGTTCTCGTAGTCTACCTTTTGCGCCGCCCTCATCACCCATCTCCAGCTCAACCGCCGGTCCGCCTTTTACGTCAACCTCGACCCCGCCGCCGAGACGTTTGAGCACACGCCCGACCTCGACATCAAGGAGCTCATCTCGCTCCGCGACGCCATGGAGGAGGTCGGTCTCGGCCCTAATGGCGGCCTCATCTACTGCTTTGAGTTTCTCATGGAGAACCTCGACTGGCTGACCGAGGCCCTCGACGCGCTCACCGAGGACTACCTCATCATCTTTGACATGCCCGGCCAGATTGAGCTCTACACCCACATCCCCGTCCTGCCGACCCTCATGAAATTTCTCTCCCAGCCCGGCGCCCTCGACATCCGCATGGCCGCCGTCTACCTCCTCGAGGCGACGTTTGTCGTCGACCGCGCCAAGTTCTTCGCCGGCACCCTCAGCGCCATGTCCGCCATGCTCATGCTCGAGGTCCCCCACATCAACGTCCTCTCCAAGATGGACCTCATCAAGGGCCAGGTCAAGAAGCGCGACCTGAAGAACTTCCTGACGCCCGACGTTGCGCTGCTCGACGACGACCCGCTCGAGCGCGGCCGTCTGGCGGGCGAGGGCGCCGACGAGGCGCGCGACGACGAGTCCAGGGCGCCCGATGACCGCGAGCAAGTCATGAAGGGCGCGAGCTTCCGTCGGCTGAACCGCGCGGTGGCGGGGCTCATTGAGAGCTTCAGCATGGTGAATTACCTCAAGCTCGACGTCACCGACGAGGACAGCGTCGGCGACATTCTCAGCTTCATCGACGACTGCATCCAGTTCCACGAGGCGCAGGATCCCAAGGACCCCAATGAGGATGCCGACGCAGACGAGGAGGAGCAAGACGATGATTAGCTTGTGGCTGTAGCACAATATAGGACGGACATGAAGAAAAAGAAGAAGAAAAGTGACCCATCATTAGCATAGCGTCGGAGTTGTTTTGTTTTTGAAAATACCAAGGACGGCTGGCAGCCGCATATAGACCGATATAAAACCAAACAAATCAAGAATCCAAAAGACCCGTTAAAATACATTGACACAGAGACAAAACTCGCAAAGGTGGTCCAGTATCGCGTAACAAAATCAAATAACCCCAAACCATCCGCGTTGTAAGCAGGCAGATCGATATGTGTAGATCATGTCATTCATCGTTAAAAAACTGTGCATCCATCCGCCACCGCAGCAAAGATATATTTTCCAAGACGCATTCACGCAAGTATTCCTCCCAACATTAAGCGTAAACTCCCATCCAAACCACACCTGTCCCATCTCTTCTCCCCTCCCTCCCCTCCCTTTTTTTT
>JAEIJG010001498.1:0-10251 GCA_037289395.1 Beauveria scarabaeidicola
TATATAAATATAAATAAACTATATATTAAGTTTAATAACCTAGAGAACCTCTTAATCTAGGGTAATATTAAAGTAATAATAATTTAATACTAAAGATACTTATAATAACTACTATTAATAACTAAAGTAATAGCTTTTTACTTATTAATAATCTAACTAAAAAGGCTATATTATTAATTTAGTTACCCCTTAGTAGAAAGACTATAACGCTTCTTAAGATAAGCTAATAAAGAATTTAATAATAATATATTATAATAGCTAACTAAGGTTTACTAATACTACTAGCTTAATACTAAAGTACTAAGAAGATTTAGATTCTTAATAAAAAGGGATTATAAATTTAACTATAAGGTTATAATAAATATCTTCTATATCTTAAATACCCTAATACTTTATATTATTAATACTATAACTAGATTTAATATAATAAGATTCCTCTAATTAAAAGATTAGAAAGCTAAGGATATTTAAGATATCTTTAGAGAATACTAGATAGATACTTATATTAGCCTTCTTAACTAGATAATATATAATATAAGTAAGAACTTTATATTAGTAGAATTCTATTAATATACTAATTAAATATATATATAAATCTAAGAGGTACTAATTAAGGTATATTATAATATTAATAAAGTTAAAAGGTATTATAAACTACTATACTAAGCTTATTAAATTATTAATAATAAGCTAAGAGAATACTATATACCCTAGTAAAAGCTATAAATAGTAATAAAAGCTATTAATAACTTTACTAGCCTAAATAAGCTAATCTTAACTCTATTAGTCTTTAGTATAATCCTAAAGCTATCTTAGGATTTACCCTTATATATATTAATTATTAAATAGGTAGAAGTTATTAAGAAAGCTATAGTAGAAGTAAAAATAATACTTACTAAGAGGTAAATATAAGAAGCCCTAGTGGCTTATAATAGCCTAAACACTATAGCTATAAGGACCTTTCTAATATACTTAGAGATCTATATATATTAAGAAAAATATAGGTAATAAGGCCCCTTCTATCTCCTAGAGACTAATAAAGAAGAATATATAGTTATTAGAATAAGGTGGGTTTTAGTGGTCTTAATTAAGTAATATAAAAAGTCTTTATATTATATATAATTAAGGCTATTTATAGTTAAGTTACTATAGCTTTTATAGCTTATAGATAAAGTGGGGTAAATTAGCTCTTTTAAAGTATAACTAGTTATTACCTAAGGCACTTATATAATTAACTACTTAAGTTAGTACTTTAAATAATACTAGTAAAATCTTTTTATAGCTTAATTCTAGCTAATTTACTTAAAAATATAATAAAAAAGAAAAATAATAAATATACTATTATTAGTACCTTATTCTTCTAATACTAACCTCCTCTTATTACTACTACTATTAGCGCTTATATAAAGGAAAATCTACTTCTTCTATTAGGGGGGGGGGGGCGGGTTTTACTTATTTAGTATAAAGAATAGAAGATTCCTCCCCCCCTAGGCTTATTAAAGACTATAATCTTAGTATTAGAGTTATTAAGGGCTCTAAGAGAAGGGGTCTAGAGAATATTATAGTAAATAAGTAGTTACTACTAATTAGTTCTAGCTAGCCTTATTAAGAGAAGGTGTCTTAAAAATATTATAGTAAATATATAGCTATTACTAATTAATTACTAGCTTCTTTAAAAGAAAAGCTCTTAAGAGAAAGTATCTTTAAAATATTATAATAAATATATAGCTATTACTAATTAATTACTAGCTTCTTTAAAAGAAAGGCTCTTAAGAGAAGGTATCTCTAAAATATTATAGTAAATATATAGCTACTACTAATTAATTATTAACTTCTTTAAAAGAAAAGCTCTTAAGAGAAGGTATCTCTAAAATATTATAGTAGCTAGTCTCTCCTAAGCTATTACCCCCCTAGTAGTCTTAGATTTTAATTATATAATTAAGAGAGGCTATAATAGCTTCTCTTAGTTATATTAGTTAGGACCCTTAGTTAAGGCAAATTAGGGTTTACTCTCTCCCTTATACTTTACCCTCTCCCTCTTTACTTATCTCTTAAGGTAAATATTTAGGATATTTTTTTTAATTAAGGTAAATAAAGCTTTATTTAGTAATACCTTTATTATTATATTAACTAGGTTATTATCTTTATTAATTTATTATATCTTAGTAACTTTATAGTATTTATAGCTTTACTAGAGTATTATAATATTAATTATTAAGTATTTTTTTTTTATTATATTAAGCTTAATAAGATACTTATATAAAGAGTATAAATCTATTAGTAAAATTATTAAGATTAGTAGGATCTTAAGTTTTTTTATTATTAAAGCTAATATTAAATTAATTATATAACTAATATTTACTTTTTATATTATAATATATAATCTTAATATTAGAGTACTTCTTATAACTCTTTTTAACTTAGTTAATAACTATATTATAATATTAGCTTTAATTTAAGTAGATTTATCTTAGTTTATTATCTTTTTATTACTTATTATAATAATATATTTAATCTAAAAACTTAAATCTTTATTATTAATAAAAAATCTATTAATAAAGATAAATAGCTTAAGTACTTAGAGGTCTAAGGGGAGGTATTTAATACCTTTATTTTAGTTTCTAATTTATTATTTAATTTATTAATTAAGATTATTAATTTCTACCTAACTAGGTTCTTTATATTATATAATAACTAATAAATTAAATATTACTTCTAGTTAGTAGATATTAGCTAGGTAGGCACCTCTAATATATTCCTTAATATATACTTAAGATATTAAAGCTATTATTAGCTTTATAACTTAACCCTTCTATTAGAGGTAAAGGCTTCTATCTTCTATTAAAGTAAGCTTATAGCTATTAAAGATAATTAGGTTATTTATTACTAGTACTTTATATAGCTTAGCTTAGAATCTTACTTTATTAAGCTTTTCTTACTCTTTTTATATAAATTCCTTTATAATTAATTTAATTATATTATTAGTCTATATACTAATAATCTTAGCTTCTTACTCTTTTAAGATTAATAAGTATAGGTTATATATTAAACTTATTATCTATAGACACTTATAGTAATACTTTAAATATATTACTTACTAGTATATATTAGCTTTTACTATATTATATAATAGCTTAATAACTCTTATAATTAAATTCTAAAAGTACTAGTAATATAGCTTTTTTAGTAGCTTTACTATAATTATCTTTTCTAATTCTATAGTTAATTATATATATACTTAAGTAATATCCCTAAGCTATAAAATATAACCTCTTAATAAAAGTACTAGAGCTAGTATTAAAATTAGTTATTAACTTATATATTAAATTATTAGTAAGATAATAAGAATATATTATTTTCCCTTATTACTATAGCTATATATAATTAGCCTTAATTTCTTATATAGTTAATTAGTGCCTTTATCTTTAACCTTATTAATTATCTTAATATTAAAAATTTAGATATTACTATAAATAGTAAGGTTAAATTTAATAATTTTAAATATACTTTTATTAATAAGTACTTTAGCTTCTTTTAATTATAATACCTAAAATAGTAGTCTAAGTATTATAATAATACCTTATTTCCTAAGATCTAAGGTAAGAGTTAAGTTTACTTTCTTTTTTATATTAAAAAAACTCTTATTAATTAGTCTTTTATATAAGTAGCCTCTTATCTTCTAGATTAATTTCTAAGGTCCTTCTTTAACTAGGGCCTTAATATTAAATTACTAGTTATATAATTCTTAATTAAAATTATATAACTATTATTAGCCTAATAGTGCCTTAGTAGCTTTATTATTAGCTATTAGGTAAGATAAAAAGAGTAATTTAACTATTATTAAAGGGTTTTAGTTACTATTATTTATAAGAGGGATTATTAGTATTATTACTAGGGGTAGCTTAGTACTTATTATATATATCTAAATAGAGGTTCTTTATTTTATAATTATAGGGTTACTAAGATAACTTATTACTAGCTCTTCTTTCTTATCTTATAAGTAAGGCTTAACTAAAGTTATTTAGAAGGTTTTAGTGCTATTTAGTAATTCCACTATATATTCTTCTTTATTAGTCCCTAAAAAATAAAAAAAGCCTTACTACTTATATTTTTCTTAATATATATAGATCTTTAAGTATATTAGAAGGGTCTTTATAGCTATAGTATTTAGGCTATTATAAGCTACTAGGGCTTCTTATATTTACCTCCTAGTAAGTATTATTCTTACTTTTACTATAGCTTTCTTAATAGCTTTTACTTATTTAATAATTAATATATATAAGGGTAAATCTTAAAATAGCTTTAAGATTATATTAAAGACTAATAAGGTTAAGATTAGCTTATCTAAGCTAGTAAAGTTATTAATAGCTTTTATTACTATTTATAGCTTTTACTAAGGTATATAATATTCTCCTAGCTTATTATTAATAATTTAATAAGCTTAATATAATAGTTTATAATACCTTTTAACTTTATTAATATTATAATATACCTTAATTAATACCTCTTAGACTTATATATATATTTAGTTAGTATATTAATAAAATTCTACTAATATAAAGTTCTTACTTATATTATATACTATTTAGTTAGGAGGGCTAATATAGGTATTTATCTAATATTCTCTAAAGGTATCTTAGATATCTTTAGCTTTCTAATCCTTTAATTAGAAGAATCTTATTATATTAAATCTAGTTATAGTATTAATAATATAAAGTACTAGGGTATTTAAGATATAGAAGATATCTATTATAACCTTATAATTAAATTTATAATCCCCTTTTACTAAAAATCTAAATCTTCTTAGTACTTTAGTATTAAGCTAATAGTATTAATAGACCTTAGTTAACTACTATAGTATATTATTATTAAATTCTTTATTAGCTTATCTTAAGAAGTATTATAGTCTTTTTACTAAGAGGTAATTAAATTAATAATATAGCCTTTTTAATTAGATTATTAATAGGTAAAAAGCTACTACTTTAGTTATTAATAGTAACTACTATAGGTGTCCTTAGTATTAAATTATTATTACTTTAATATTACCTTAGATTAAGAGGTTCTCTAGGTTATTAAACTTAATATATAGTTTATTTATATCTATATATAATAAAAAGAAGAAAATATATTTATTAAGAATATAGAATTCTAATTTATTAAATATTAATTAGATCTTTATCTTCTTAATAATATTAAGGCTATTACTACTAAAGTTAACTTAACTAAGAGTAGTATTCCTCTAGATTAAGATTTCTAGTATTAATTTTATTAGTACTTAAGCTTATAGAAGGCTTACTATTAAAGATCTAATAACCCTTATATTAGGTAAGATACTTCTAAAGATCTTATTTAAATATTATATAATTAGCTAAGGTAAGGTATTATTATCTAAGGTCTTTATATATTATAAGATTATATCTCTTATTATTTCTTTAGGGGCCTTCCTAAGGTCTTTACTAGTTAGCTTATAGTAGACTATTATATCTTATAATACTATAATTAGAGCTTCTAGCTATATAGGGTTATTAGTGGTTATTATAAAGCTTACTATTAGTATTATCTCTACTACTAAGAAAAATACTCCTCTATATACTTTACCTCTCTTATTATCTTCTTTATTATCTTCTTCTTTAGTTATTTTATTATTATTATCTAAAATATTAACTTTTATTATCTAGAATTATTAGATTAAGTAGTTTTTATTATTCTCTTTACCTTCTATATTTATAAAAAATATCTAATAATATTTTTCTTTAGGTTTACCTTAGTAGTTTTAATTAACTATCTAGTATACCTTTTTATTAGCTTATTCCTTCTCTATATAATATATTAAGAAGTATCTTAGTTTCTTATATATTTAATATTTCTTATTTTAGTTAGAAGATAGTTAGTTATACCTTTTTTAGTTTAGGTATTTAAAAGGTTTAGTTACTCTTTCTTAGCCTAGTTTAAAATTACCTTTACTATAGAATTAGTAGTTAATAAAAAAAGCTTTACTATTATATTTCTTCTTATCTTACTATATTATTATAACTTATAATAACTCTATATAAAGTATCTTAAATATTAAGGCTAGTAATAAAATTATTTTTTTATAGGCTTCTATACCTCTAACTATAATAAGGAGAGTCTAATATATCTCCTAGTTAGCTTCTTATTTATTTTTATTTAAATTTATCCTAAAATATAAATCTTTAATTTAGTTAATTATTAGCTAAATATTTTTAATTATTATCTTTATAAAGTTATTATAAAAGAATTTTCCTAGTCTAATATTACTCTATTAAATAAATTTATCTCTTTAGACTTAGTCTAGTTTAAAATAAGTCCTTATAACTTACTTTATTTCTTTATATTTAAGGTTATTCTTTATAAGTATTTATAAGTAAAAGATATTTATAGTTTTTATTAGAATTAATAAGAATACTTTATAAAAGGCCTTATTTAATATATTAAGGTAAGTATATTTATCTTTAAAAGTCTATATAAAGTTAGTAAAGAACTTATCTTTTATATTATTATATTTCTTAGCTTCTATAAAGCTTTAAATAGCCTTATTAACCTTCTTTAAGAGGTCTTATTAGAAGTAAGAGGAAGAGGAGATTATAATATAGTCCTTATCTTATTTATTTCCTTATATAACTTTACCTCTAAGTTATTTTTCTCTTCTAGAGTTATATTTTAGTAATATTAGCTATTAATAATAATTTCTTTTATTAGTTTATTAATAAAGAGTATTAACCTTAATAAGGTTATCTTTACCTTTATTATTATCTTTTTCTTTATCTTAAAAGTTATTTAGTAAGTATAATATATTTAAAAGACTTAATTTCTTTAATACTTTATTATTAATAGTAATTCTTTATTCTTTTAAGGTCTTTTATATTATCTTAAATCTTAAAGTAATATCCTTTTTAATAGTTATTATAGATTAGTAAAATAATCTTAATAATCTTAAAGATCTTAAAGATATTTAGCTTAACTCTTATATAAGTAACTTACTATATTATTTATAATTATTATTTTTCTTATCTTATTAGAAAAGTCTATCTTATTTAGTAACTTTAAATAAAGTATTTATAATCTTAATATCTAATCTTTTATAAATATAGACTCCTTTTACTTATAATATATTTCTAATTACTATTTAGATCTTTTTATCTATATTATTAAAGATTTTTTTTAACTAGTCTAAATAGGTTAATTAGAAGTATTTATATATAGTTACTAATATATTTATTACTAGGTTATTCTTATAGTAGTTAATTAAATATACCTTTATATTATTAATTTCTCTTAAGTATTATTCTAGGTTATTATAAGTATTTAATATCTTTAAAAAGTATAAGACTTTATTTATTATATATTAGAATTAGTATATTATAATATTAGTTACTAATTACTAAAAGCTCTTAGCTTTAGCTTTACCTTTTAAGATAAAAGTTTCTAATAGTTTATTTATTATTACCTTTATTCTTAGTTAAGAGGCTAATAAGGTTTATATTAGAACTTATTATTTTTATTTAGTTAGCTTTTATAGTTATATATTATTATCTTAATATATATTTTATCTTCTTAATTTATAAGGTATTAATTTATTTAGAGGTATTATATAATAGTATTATAATTATATTAGATAATAAGGAGAGAAGGTATTAGGCTTCTTTTTCTAATTTATATAGCGCTAATTTATTAAAAAAGAGGTATTATTTAATCTCTTTAGTTAGTATAAGCTAAGGACTAGTTACCTCTTATATATCTCTTTTAAAGTCTTATTAGTCTATAGTTAGTCCTTAAGGATAACTACTAATTAATATTAGAATAGGGTAGGTTTTAGTAGTCTTAATTAAGTAATATAAAAAGTCTTTATATTTATATATAATTAAGGCTATTTATAGTTAAGTTACTATAGCCTCTATAGCTTATAGATAAAGTGGGGTAAATTAGCTCTTCTAAAGTATAACCAGCTATTACCTAAAGCACCTATATAATTAGCCACTTAAGCTAGTGCCTTAAACGATAATTAGTAAGGATATTAAATTAGCTATAAGGTTTATTAGTTAAGAAAAGAAAATATTAATTCTTTAGTATAGGCTAATTAAACTTATAAGGGACTAGGCTACTAAGTATTATTTATAGTAAGTACTTAGTTAAGTTTAAACTAATAATAAAGTAAATATTAAGCTTTAGAGGCTTTAATCTAAGATAGGCTTATTATATTTTAAGCTTATTTACTAGTATATTATATATAATCTCTTTTTAGAGATTAATATAAGTAGCCTTTAAGTTATAAAAAGAGCCTTAGTTTAGCTAAAGAAGATCTAAAAAAGCCTTTACTATTAGGAATAAAGCCTACTAATTATTAATAAAAAACACTTTTATATTACCTTTTATCTTCTTACTAGAATCTCCTTTAAGTAGTTAGTATAGAGAAATACTAGAGTAGCCTTATAGTAATAGTATAGTATTAAAGACCACTATATAGTTATAAGACTAATTATCTTATTATTCTAAAATAGAAGGGTATATTAGTATAAAAGAAAATAGGAATTATATATTATTAAGCTACTACCTAAAGGTAAGTATAATAGCTTTTACTCTTACTAGGTAGCCTCTTAAGAATATATTAAAAAACTAGAGGATAGTAACCTTTCTATTAAACACTATTATTATCTAGTATTTTCTATTATAGAGACTTATTAAAGTAGAGAAATTAACTAAGAATACCTAGAATTAATATCTAAGTATTCCTTTTATCTTTATTATATTCTTACTTAAGAAATAAGAGAATAAGACTTTATATTATATAAATTTTTATCTAGGCTTAATACTATTATATACTTTATTTATCTTATAAATCTTTAAATAAGAAAAGCCTTAAATAATAAACTTATTACTAATAATAGTAATAATATTACTAAGTCCTTAAATAATAATCTTTAAAGTACTTAGTAGTTTAATACCTTTTACCTAATTCTTTTTTATTAGAGTATTATAGAGTTAAAAACATCTAGAGATATATTATAGCTAGTTAGCTAGTAAAATATTAGGAAAATTTTTAAGAAGTTTAAATCTTTTTTAAATTTCTTACTTAGAGACTTCTTAATCTATCTTATTATTTAAGATAGGCTTAAACTCTAGCTAGTTATCTTATAGATAGAAAATAAGAGGTATATATAAGTAACTCTTAGATATAAAAGCCTTAATATATTATCTTTCTTTAGGGAAATAATAATCTAGATCTTCTTTTCTTTTTTTTATAAAGACTATAATAACTTAACTTATTTTTAATAAAAACTCCTTTTAAACGCCTTTTTAATAAAGTGCTTCTTTAAATAATATATAAAAGAAAATAATAATAATATTATAGAAAATAATAAAATAAAAAGAATAATAAAAAAATAAAATAAAAGACTAAGGTAATACTTATATTTTTTTAAGAATATAATAATAAAAGAACTAAAAAGAAACTTAATAATATATAAAAGTTTTTTTTAGGCCTTAGCTAGTAGAGATAATTATAATTAAGACTTTAAAGAAGATAATTAAGATAAAAGAGAGAAAAGAGAAGAAAAATATAAAATAAGGAAAAATTATATATTAATATAAATATTATAATTACTAAATTAATAATAAATAACTACTTACTAGAATTATTAATCTATAGTAACTATACTAGTTATACTAGTTAGTAGTATATTATTATAAATAGGTTATTATTCTTTTATAATATATAATTTTCTCTTTTTTAGAAGCTTAATTACTCTCTTATTAATAAAAGCCTCCCCTCTCTCTTTTACTTTTTTTCTCTTCTTTATTATTATTTTAGTTAATATATTATTATTACTTACCTTTTCTCTTACCCTCCTAGCTTTATCTATTATTATCTTATCTTAAGCTTTAAATATAATATACTCTTATACTTTTTTTTATTATAATAATAAAGTAAGATCTCTTAGATATTCTCTTATTTTTCTTAGAAGAATTATCCTCTTTTTTCTTTAAAAGATATTATTCTTTAATATATACTAATAAGTCTTTATACTTAAAAGTTAATAAAAAATAGATTTAATAAGTAAATAACCCTTACTTTTATCTTTTTTCTTATTTAATTAGTAATCTAAGCTATAAATACCTTTATTATTTTCCTTTTTAATAATAAAGGTTATAATACTTATAGGTTCCCTTTTTACTTTAAAGTTACCTTTAACCTAATAATAATAAAAAATCTAAAACTTATAATATAATTCT
>JAEIJG010001499.1:0-10237 GCA_037289395.1 Beauveria scarabaeidicola
AATTTTTAATATATTAAGGGTTTAACTAAGATAATTTAAGACTTAATTCTATAAATACCTAAGATAAGAGGTTTAATTAATAACCTAGAATATTAAGTAGTATAGTTATAGTATAGTATTAAGTAAATTCTAGCTAGAAATTAGTAATTTAATAACTACCTTATAGTTATTAAATTAACTTAAAAAAATCCTATAAGAAATATAAAGTCTTAAATTATTATATAAAAATAGATAATATAATAAAGGTATTAAAAAGGTAAATAATAGTTAGAGAGTATAAGGATTATAATATTAAGAAGGTATAATATAAGGTAGCTTATATTAATATTAAATAATAAAGAGAGGAAAAAAAGGTATTTAAAGAAGCTAAGAAGAGGGAAAAGGAATTATAGTATAATAAGGCTATTTATAGATCTAATTAATTCTTAAATAACTATTTTATAAAATTAATTATATTAGTTTAAAGTTAAGGCTTTTACTAGAGGTGGCTATAGGGCTATAGTGGCCACGGGGTCCTATAGCACCTAATAGCGAATGCGGTGGGTGCGTGGCACGTGTAAGGCCTTTCTTCTTAATTATTTCTTACTAAGGGTTATATCCTAAATAGGTTTATACTAGAGATTATATACTTCTTAATATTTACCTCTCGCCTCTGTAGCTTACTATTTATAAGTTATAAGCTAGTTAAAGAGGAAGCTATTATATTTGATTATGTGATTACTAAAATGTCAACTCCTAACTACTATCCTTATAAAGGGTGTTAGACTAGATTGCTGATTACAGTCCTGCATTAAATTTGTGTGCCTAAACTAAATAAAAGAGGTATTACTAGGTATATATTATTAGTATAGTAACTTTCGCTAAGAAGTTCCTAAAGGAGGTTGTTAATACTCCCATTTTGCTGCCTCGAGCTGAAAGAATGTTTCGGAGCACCCGCCCCAAAATGCATCCTCTGAAACAGAGCTGAACCTATTATACTGTAGAACCGTTTCACTCTTAAACCAGCTGAATGTCATATTTTAAGGTTGTGTTGCACTGGTGCTTAGAAGGATTTGCCTGCGTCGCACATCATTCCGCATTTCATCTGGTCTACGATTATATTGCCCAACTTCAGCCTTAGTCTCGTAAGACACTTATATAATTGAAATGTTATTTCCTACACTGTATAATAAATATGGTTAACAATGCGAGAGAGTAGTATATAAACGCCTGTTACTAAAGGTCGGCTTAGACAGTTTTCGCAGCTCTTCTTAATATCAGTTAAAATCTATTCTCTAATAGAGGATAAAACTAATTAAACCTGTACGTTTTGTCTACACAAGTGGCGGCCTCTAGCTAACTAGTATCATTAGACACTAACATACTACACTTTCCATCGCTTCACTCGAGTTAGCAACACCAAAATGCGAACCACAACTGTTCTCGCAATTGCCAGCGCCCTGCTTGGTGCAGATGCTTGCTTTGTTACTTGCACGGACGGCAGCGTCCATGTCGTCAACGCGCCAGTCGACTTGGTATGCCGTGGAAACCAGAAGTACATTACTGCCGCCGCGGGATATGCGGACATCGTGTATTTTGACGGCGGACGCGCAAACTCGTGTGTTGACGCCGCGGGCTTCAGCCTGCTGCCCATCGCTGAGAATGTCATCGGCTGTGGTAATGGCGTGCCGGGTCGCTGCTGTGGCCGTAATCGCTGTTAAAAGGGGATCTTCTCTGGCAGGAAGGCATATTAGGGTTGGGGATACTTTTGATAGGTGTGGTGGTGCGCTACGTAGCCTAATTTGATTCTTGTCAATTCCCATCTTTCTCAGTGATGTATAAGGCCGCCTGGATCAAGCTATGTTTGCGTGTTTCTGTTGCCTTTGTGATACCTTGGGTCGCCGCGATTGCGAGCATCATGGCCATAATTTCTGCGCGCCTAATATAACTTAGCACCTCTACTCCGACCTTGTTACGCGAGATGGAGAATGTACAAGTGGCACAGATTGCGCCGAGGGTGAATGCTGCTCTCAGTATGGCTTTTGCGGCACCGGTTCCGAATACTATAAATCTAGAGCCGTGGAGATAATGGCGAGCGACAACGACCATGGAAAGGCAATTATTCCTCAGTCGCTTGTTAGGCAGCGCCTTGTCCTGCCGCAGGTTTGGTGTCTCAGAAAACAAGTACAGTCAGACGGGGCAAAGGACGCGAAGCGCGATACTACATTTGGCGACAATTGACAAGAAACGATAGCTTCATGGTGGGGGATGAGAATTTAAACTGCGCTTTACATTTTGACATATACCGGACAACCGGATTCCTACATCTCAGCAGCCGATGAACGCGGTAATGCGCACAGCCCTATGAGCCCGCTGTCTCTCTAGCGTGCTATCTACAGTATTATCATTAGTACCAAGTTTGGCCTGGTTTTTTTCAATATTTGCATTTTCGTCTTGCGTATGGCTTGAGAATTGTTTTGGACTGTCTTGTTTGTACATTTCTTCCTGGCCTGGGGCATCGCCGATTTCCCCGCGCCAAAAGTTCTCTTGACAAATTGTCGCAACGCGCCCTCGCCTTGAGTCACCTTCTTCGACGCGTTTACGACACCTCCCTCAGGTGCCCATTTCCACTGGCGCTCGATTGAGATGACGAGCATGGACGATTGGCTGGCCACTGAACCCATGATCGCGTGGCATGTCGTTGTGCGGGGCAGATGATGCTACGCCATGAGATTTGTAGTACAACTCAGCACCAGGAGCTGACGGAGAGTAGTATGACGGCGGATAGAGATGGTTGCCGCCGCTCGAAGCCGATGCTTTTTGCACCTCTCTGTTCTTCTTGCGCGTCCTGTACCGCACCAAGAATGCGGCGGCGCCGATAAGGGCAAGAGCACCGCCCGCGGCACCTACCGCAATGCCAGTCTTAGCACCCGTTGAGATGCCTCTACTATTCGACGGGGTTGAGGTTGGAGTTTGCTGGCTGGTGGCTGTAGTTTGCTGGCCGGTGGCTGTAGCGCTGAGAGTTGCACCCGCCGAGGAGGAGGATGTCGAGGGAGAAGCTTTCGAAATAATAAAGTAACCAGACACCATGTGTTTGGCCTGATCAGGGTGACCCTGGTTCGAGTAGTCGCCCTGAAAGAGCCAGAAGAAGAATTTGTCGGAATAGTCGAGGTCAAACCCGTACAGTTGTACAACCCAGTCAAAACTTTTCGATCCGCCGTCTGTTGTCACTATTAAACAAAAAAAATCCCGGTTAGCTTGGAAAAGTCTAACCATCTCGCACTCATTTCTGCCTTGTTCGTTTCTCCGGTTCGAGTATTCTCTACCTCGTGGCCGCGTCGCACGTCTGGAACAAGCAGAAATATAGCAAATAAATGCAGAGAGACAAGGGGATGACCGACGAACCGTATAGGGCTGGGCCGAGCGTCGCGCCTCCGCCTTGAGGCAGCTGCTGCCATAACGCAATGGTGTAGTTTTTATAATCTATGCCGCGATACGTGACACGTATAGGCTGTCCGAGGATCAAGATTTCATTCTGCGTTCCCGGGTTGGTGAACTCGCACGATATGGGCCGGGCAAGTAGAATTAGCTGCAAGGCAAATAGCATAAAGGCTGCCATGTTTCCGGGTACTGTGCCCAAATTGAACGACAGATTTCTACCCTGTGCCGTGGAATGCCATGCTTGGGCTTCAAGGTTCCTGTGGTGTGAACGGCTGAAGACGAATTGAGGCCGGACAGTAGTTGTGAAGAGACGAGAGCAGACGAGCGCGTGAGCAGAATCTACAAAACCCAACGTTCAATTCTCATCATTTATGTGCAGGTACTCATAATTACGAGACGCCACAAGCCTCTTGCTGTACTGAAGCCATCTTGAGCGAGGCTGCAGGGGGTCAACATGTGTACATGCAGGACGGAGCGTAATTCATTGTTCCTCATCATGTGGAAATGCCCAATCAAGGATTGTATTCTTGAGGTTCGCACACCGCCTGCAGGTAAAAACCGGTACAATATCCTGCTTCGGTCTCTCCCGAAACGGCGGGCAATTATTTTCGTAAACCTTGATGGCCTTTGTGTTGGCTTTGCCAGGCCTTGCAGCCGCGCGCTTGGATTCTATACTTGGGTGCATTGCCAGTGAGGATTATGAGCAAGCCCACTGTCTCTGATAAATGCAGGCGCAGTTCTCTACAGGGGTTTAGCACAGTTGTAAGTATCAACAATGACTGAGACGGCGGCTTATTCAGGGGGTGGAAGGATTTTCAAGGTCACCTAGATGGATATGGCTGTCATTATCTGTAGACATTCGCTGGTTGTATCCCCGTTGGATGGATGAACACGGCGAAAGTCTGCTTTCGAGACACCGACAGCAATCTTGTTCAGGCACTTGAGTACCAAGGTCGCCTTGAGGCGGATCTCTGCCAATGATACCCTGGTGTTCCTGTACGAACAAGCCACGTACAGTCCAACGTGCAGTGAGTGGCGGCCTCGTTGTGGCTGGCCAGGGTGTGTTGAAGCAGGGTGCAAAACCCAGCCAACCAGCTCAGGACAGGGTTTTGATGCGCACCGTGGGCGCTAAAGCCGGAGTCGGCAGGAGAAATGTGGCTTATGCGAGTATAGTCACAGTTATTTCCGTCCTTCTCCAATCAGAAAGTTCGCCAGAGAGACGCAACGAAACCCAGCGCTTAAAGGCGGGGGAATCAACTTCCGCCCTGGCTGCGGACGATCTCCGTGACCTGTGTCTAGAGCGCCATACCCTTCTGTTCATTTACATTTAATTCCGGGTGTACCCAATATCCATCGAGTTCCGATGCATTTCATTGAACGGCATCTTTGATGTGGAAACACAAGTCTGTCTGGTGCGAGGGAGCGAACTTCTCTTACAACTTGCTTCCAAGACAGCCTAACAGGCTAACAGCCCAGCATGATTCAGCAACTCCCTCGTCGGCCGTTGTGGACTTTTGTATTGGCGGTTATTCTCACAATTGTACTCTTGCTTGGGGTACCAAGACCTCTACTCACTACCAGGCTTGTAGCACAAGGACAAGGTGCGCTGCAACACATCAATAATGCGACATTGGGTGTAAGTCTCCAGACCCGCCTTTCGTGATGCTCTTGTACCGAGTATGCCTGAGGAAAAGCCGTCTCACTAACACAATTTTTCTTCTTTTGCCTATATAGTTTGAGAAGATTTTTGTCGTCGGGTTGCCGGAGCGGACCGATCGCCGCGACGGTCTAACGCTTCAGGCGGCGCTTAGCAATCTAAAGGTGGACTTCATGGACGGAGTCAGGGGCGAGCACATTGCTGAAAAGGCCATTCCAGTTACGGAAGCTGGTGTGACCCTTGATGCCCCCGTATTGGGCTGCTGGAGGGGCCACATGAATGCCGTCGCCGAGTAAGGCCAGTCGCGCTTGCTTATACAGCTTCCGAAGCGAGACTGACGGTGCAACAGGGTAGTTCGACAAAACCTATCTTCAGTCTTGATCCTCGAGGACGATGCCGATTGGGACGTGAGAATCCGCCAGCAACTACGCGACTTTGCGCTCGCCACAAGAGCTCTTACTCAGCCATTGGCAGGGTCCTCTCAGTCAAACCCGTCTTATGCTGACGTTACAATGAATGACCCTTCGCAGCCAGAGGGTCACGAAATGTCCCTTCATAATCTCCCTTTGACAATACCGCCTACCCTTTCGCCCTACGGCGATGATTGGGACCTCCTCTGGGTCGGAAACTGTGGACTACACTTTCCATTTCCTCACTCGACCAACATGCCCAAAGGCCGTGTCATCTACGAGGGCGATGTGACTGTGGCACCACAGCGTAACCTTTGGTCCATCAACATGCCATTTACCCTAAAGGAAAAATACCCAGAACACACTCGAGCTGTGCATCACGCGCAGGAAGGCGTCTGCACTGTAGGGTACGCGCTGAGCCAGCGGGGTGCGAGGCGGATTCTGGAAGAGATTGCCCTCAAGCCCGTTACGGACGCCTACGACATTCTAATGCGCTTCTTCTGCGAGGGCACGCATGGCAGAAAAAAGGGCGTCTGCATTGCACCGCAACCGCCGTATTTCCATTCACATCGGCGTGCTGGCCTACCGGGCGCTATGAGTGATATTGGTGACCACAAGGGCGCGTATAGGAAGGAGGCAATGACCGACATGGTGCGCTGGAGTGTACGCTTGAACTCTGCTCTTATTTTGGACGGTCGTACAGACTATGTCGACCAGTATCCTGACGAATGAACTCGGTCATGGGTGTAAACTGTTTCCGGTAGCTGTAGCTTCATTGACATGCAGTCGTGGACGTGGATCTACGAATAAGTCCGAAAGCAGAAACTGGCGAAAAGCACGGTAAAGTTTTCGCTGATTTCGTCTTGAAAAACATCATAATAAAATGTACATATTAGATTCACTTTTCAAGTAGACCTAAGCAGTATAAAGTTATCATGGCCATAACTGCCGCCCGGCCCAAACGAAAGTCATGTACGAAGTAAGTAGATCGCACGGCTTGCAAATTGGAACCAAGTAGGATCGGGCCTTGGGCTGAGATACGGGCGACGAAGTGAACAATTCTATCAAAATTCTAAGAACCTATTTTTAGGAATTTCTGGGATAGGCCTACACCACTATTAGTACCGCTTTACTTGCAAAACCCCGCTACTATACCCGTCACAGTACGAATACTATACTAATCACTATACTAGCCACTGTACTAGTCGCTATACTGGTCGCTGTACTGGTCGCTGTACTAGCCACTATACTAGCTACTATACCGGTCGCTGTACTAGTCGCTGTACTAGCCACTGTACTGGTCGCTATACTGGTCGCTGTACTAGTCGCTGTACTAGCCACTGTACTGGTCGCTATACTGGTCGCTGTACTAGTCGCTGTACCAGCTACTGTACCGGTCGCTGTACTGGTCGCTGTACCGGTCGCTGTACTGGTCGCTGTACCAGCCACTGTACCGGTCGCTGTACCAGCCACTGTACCGGTCGCTGTACTAGTCGCTGTACTAGCCACTGTACTGGTCGCTATACTGGTCGCTGTACTAGTCGCTGTACTAGCCACTGTACTGGTCGCTATACTGGTCGCTGTACTAGTCGCTGTACTAGCTAGGTACTATACCGGTCGCTATACTAGTTATGTTTATTGTTGAAAGTAGGTCATCTACAGGGACTCTCCACAAGCTACCAGCTCTGGCAAGAGCTGCTAGAGACCTCTGTGGAGCCACTGAACCCACAAGGGGGCTGCCACAGCCCCTACGGGGCTGCTAGGGCTACTAAAACAGCTAAAACCACTCTAAGGATATACTAAAACTTAAGGGATAACTATATTAGCTAATATCCTATATATAGTAGGATATAAGAAGAGGATTCTAGATTTAATAGAGTTTTTTCTAAGTATTACTTTTATCTCTTTTTCTCTATAAATAACTATAATTCTTCTTAGATAGAAGATAGAAGAATAAGGTTAATAATATAGTCTTTTATTAACTACTTCTCTATACTACTATCTTCTATTTAACTCTATCTCTACTTATAACCTTACTTCCACATGCCTGCTTATAATTATATCATAGTATAGCCGCGTTATAAGTAAGAAAATATAGCTATAAGCCTATAAGGCTAGGGAGCTAGGAACCTTAGTATTATAAGATAATTAGGGTAAATAGGGGTCTATATATAATAAGGGAGAATATAGCTATAAAGCTATAAGGTCCTTATATAGACTAAGTAAGGGGGATTCTTATTAATAAATAATAAAGTTATATTATTATAGTCTAGTTATTTATTAAGATCTCCTTTATTACTTCCTTTATACTAGCTACTCCCTAATAGGTTATTTACTATTACTATAAGAATAGTAAAAGAACTAATAAAGAGATCTAAGATATCTTTAAGAATTATATATATATAAAATACTAGAGTAACTTCTTTATAAGTTAATAATAAGATTACTATAAATAACTCCTTATCTTTATTAAAGTAAACTAAGGGAGGGTAATAGCTACTAGATTATATTATTATCTTATAAACCTTAGTTAATATAAATAATAACTAATCTATACTAATTAATAAAGCTATAAAGATATTACTTTTAGGTTATAGTAATAAAGTAATATTAAAGTAGATATATAATAAGTAGAAGGTAAGGAAGAGAAAGAGTCTAATTAAGAGAATAAAAAGGGGTAAGGAGGTAAAGCTCCCTAAGGGTCTACTCTTTAATAGTGAGGAAGAAATACCTTTAAAGTGAGTTTATAGTAAGGAATAAAGGAGTAAGATTAATATCTAATATTTTACCTTTAAGGCTAAAAATATAATTAACTTCTAGATATTTATAATAAACTTAGATATAATTTTTATAATAAGACCTTATAAGTTTATAATAATATAATAATAAGTTATTTATATAAGCTAATATCTTTAAGGTAAATTAAAGTAATAGTAGACTTAATAACTAACTAATAATATAAATAGTAAATTTATTAAAGTATAATTATAGGCTTAATTTAAAAAATAGGTATAATTAAAAATAAGTAATAAGTATATTTATAGCCTTATAGTGTTTATAGACTTAGATTATATATAATAAATAAAAAACTAATTATTTAAGTAATTCTTAAAGAAGTAAGAAAATAAGGAATTAGAGATAATAAACTAACTACTAACTAATATATATATTAATTTCTTTTTTAATTAGCTATAGCTTATATTTACTAAGTAGATTTTACTAAATAAGCCTTTAAGCTTATAAGAGTAACTAATAAGCTATAAATATATAATAAACTTATAAAAAACTTAAGAAAACTAAAAAGCCTAAAGTAATAAGAATAAACTAAGTAAGGGATTATATTAACCCCTATAAGACTATAAAGTTAATAATAATTATACTTAGATATTAAGATAAGATAAAGCTATAGGGTTATTATATAATCCTAGTAAACTAGGCTATTAGAATTATAGTAGCGCGTATAGGTGAAAAGATTATACTATACTAAAAAGAGACCTAAGTATTAGAGCTATAGACCTATTATATAAGGAGTATAAGATTAATATATATCTAGAAGGGCTAGAATTAGGATATTAGAAGTATAGTAAGGACTATTACTAATTTAAATATAAGGCACTAAATTATATAATATACTACTAATAGGGGCATACTATAGAAAGATATAGTAGGAGGCGTGTGACCTAGCTATAAGAATAATAAGAAGGGCGCTAAGAGTATATAAAAGAGTAGTAGTAGGATATAACCCTAGTTATAGGACCTAACTAAGAAGCCTAAGTAGTGTGTAGGGTATAAGAAGATAGTTATAACTTAATAAAAAATAATATTCTTATAAGAACTATATATATATAGCTACTAGGCCGCTATATTACTATAAAAGCTATACTAGACTTAGGAAGTAATAGAAATATTATCTATAGCTATATTATAGGTATAGTTTAGTTAGAACTACTAAGCTAAGATACTATAGTTACTAATAATAAGCCCCTTAAATTACTTAGTTAATTAAATATAATTATAAAATTTATAGATAACTAAAGAGTAATAAAGATATAGTGAATTTATATTATAGTTATAAATTTAAAAGCTAATAATATATTATTAGGGGCGCTATAGTAATATAATATAGACCTAAATATATTACTCTTATATAACTACTAGAACTATTATCTTATTATAGAGAGTATATAGCTTATAAAGAGTATATAAGTATATTATAAAGTAGCTATATAGGCTAAATATATATTTATAGCTAGTAGAGATAGTAAACTATAGGAGCTAGAGGATTAAGAAGATAGTATACTATAGGTTAGACGTGTTAGGTTAGATAATATTAATAATAACCTAAGTATAAATAAGGTAAGCGCCTAAATATATAGTAAAGGAGCTAAGAGGATACCTCTAAAGTATATAGACCTTATAATAGTCTTCTCTAAGGAAGAAGTATTATAACTACTACTACTAGATAAGCTATAATATATAATTAAACTAGAGGATAATATAATACTACCTTAGGGACCTATTTATATACTTATATTAAAAGAGCTATAAGAACTTTATAACTTTATAGTAAAAGTATAAAGAAAGAGATAGATTTAGTAATTAATAAGCCTAGTAAGTATACTTATCTTATTTATACTAAAAAAAGGTAATAAGTTATAAATATATATAGATTATTATATACTAAACTAATAAATATATAAGAATTATATAGTATTATTACTAATAAATAAGATAATAGACTAATTATATA
>JAEIJG010001500.1:0-10221 GCA_037289395.1 Beauveria scarabaeidicola
AGACTAAGATAAATCTACTTAAATTAAAGCTAATATTATAATATAGTTATTAACTAAGTTAAAAAGAGTTATAAGAAGCGCTCTAGTATTAGAATTATATACTATAGTATAAAGAGCTAATACTAGCTATATAATTAATTTAATATTAGCTTTAATTATAAAAGAACTTAAGATCTTACTAATTTTAATAATTCTACTAATAGATTTATACTCTTTATATAAGTGCCTTATTAAACTTAGTATAATAAAAGAGAAATACCTAATAATTAATATTATAATACTCTAGTAAAGCTATAAATACTATAAAGCTACTAAAATATAATAGATTAATAAAGATAATAACCTAGTTAATATAATAATAAAGGTATTATTAAATAAAGCCCTATTTACCCTAATTAAGGAGAATATCCTAAATATTCGCTTTAAGAGATAGGTAGAGAGGGAGAGGGTAAAGTATAAGGGAGAGAGTAGACCCTAATTTACCTTAACTAGAGGTCTTAACTAGTATAACTAAGGGAGGCTATTATAGCCTCTCTTAATTATATAGTTAAAATCTAGGACTACTAGGGGAGGCGATAGCCTAGGAGAGAGACTAGCTACTATAATATTTTAGAGACGCCTTCTCTTAAAGAAGCTAAAAATAAGTAATAATAGCTATATATTTACTATAATATTCTTAAGATGCCTTCTCTTAAAAGCCCTTCTTTTAAAGAAGCTAGTAATTAATTAGTAATAGTTATATATTTATTATAATATTTTTAAAACGCCTTCTCTTAGAGCCCTTAACGACTCTAACACTAGGATTATAGCCTTTAATAGGCTAAAGGGGGGGAGTACTATATTCCCTGTGGTAAATAGGAAGACCCCCCCCCTCTAATAGAAGAAGTAGATTTTCCTTTATATAAGCGCTAATAGCGGCGATAGTAGGAGGAGGCTAGCACTAGAAGAATAAAGTACTAGTGATAGTATATTTATTATTTTTCCTTTTTATTATATTTTTAAGTAAATTAGCTAGAATTAAGCTATAGAGAGATTTTACTAGTATCACTTAAGGCACTAGCTTAAGCAGCTAATTATATAGATGCCTTAGGTAATAGCTAGTTATACCTTAGGAAAGCTAATTCGCCCCACTTTACCTATAAGCTATAAAGGCTATAATAACTTAACTGTAGATAGCCTTAATAATGTATAAATAGAACCCTTTTTGCATCACTTAATCAAGACCACTAAAACCAACCCACCCTATTCCAACACTTATAGAACTATAGAAAATATATACTTATAAGGCCTATCTTAGCCTTATAGTTAGTTCTACTCTTTAGAAGATATAATATAATATAAAATATAGTATACTTAATATATATATTAGTAATAAAGTTTATCTTTAACTATATAAGGGATATATATTACTAGAGAACCTAAAGTAAAAATAGTCTATAGCTAGGGCTAGCCTATATAAGGTAATTAAGAAAGTCTACCTATAAGCTTATAAACTTAATCTTTATAGTAATAGTTATATCTACCTAGTAGTTAATATTACTTATCTCTAGAAACCTTATTAGGGTTAAGACCCTTTTAATAAAATAAAGTAAGCTTTACTAGTTATTATAATAAATAATAAAAAATACTAGAAATTTAACTAAATTATTATATATTATAATAGTTATTAAGAATAGGAGTTCTTAGTTAAATAATAAGGTTTTACTAATAAAGATAACTCCTAGATTATTAAAAGTATTTTATAGGAGGATACTATAGATATAGTAGATAAGTACCTTAAGGCACTAAGGCCCCTTCCTAGGTGTAAATAGCCGCTAAAGTAGTAAAAGTATATAGCCTTTTTTAATTATAATAAGATAGGCTATAAATATACTCCTTAAATATAGTAAGAGTATATTATTATAATATATAATATCTATTATAAGACTTTTATTTTAAATAAGTAAAAATACTACTTAGAGTAATAGAATTAGTTATTATATAAATTATACTAGAAATATATATTTATATAAAAAGCTACTAATTTACTAGCTACTCTTAGGCTTTTCTTTTATAATATCTTTATATATTTTATAGCTAATAAGATAATTTAATTAATATAACTACCTCTATATTAAAAAATATTAAAATTTCCTTTTTATATTTTATTTTATCCTTAGGCTACTTATATCTATAGTCTTAGTTACTTTTCTTACTTTTCTTATACTAATAAGCCACTTTATTATTATTTTTACTATATAGTCTAGTAGAATTTCTTTACTTTTCCCTAGTCTAAATATTCTTTAGCCTATATAGTCACTTCTAACTCTATATCTTCTATACCTTAACTAAGAAAAACGCTAGAGAAGCTAGTCTAGGCTAATTTAATCTATTCCTTATATAATTAGGCGGATTTAGTAATTTAGGTAGAATTTACTAGCTTATAGAACTAGTTATAGGTAAGTAATAAGAGTAATATATAGTAAGATAATTTCTTAACTAAATTATTTAATAATATACTTAAAGTTTAGCTTCTTTATAAAGGTATAATAATAATAGCTATTAACTTTAATAATAAAAGTAATAATAGCTACCTAACTAAAGAAAGCCTAGTAGAGATTCTTTTAAATAATATTTAAAATAATATTACTAAGGATAATAATAACACCCCTAATAATAATAATATTAATAATACTCCTAGTAATAATAATACTACTACCTTAGCTAAGCTAGATAATAAAATATATAATAATAATAATAATTTAATACTAAATAGTAATAAGGAAGAGACCCTAGGTAAGGTATTTATATATAATAAAAAAGGTACTAAGTTAGCTTAGAATTTAGTAAAATAAGCACCTATAGACCTAGTTATAGATAATACTAAGTAATAAGGATATCTATCTACTCTTAACTAGAAATATCCCCTATTTAATATTTATAAAGTAAAATTTTTAATTAACTATATAGCCTTTAAATTTAACTACCTAACCCTATAAAGTAATAATTATACTCTAAAGAGTAAGAAGCTTTAGTTAAAAGAGGAAGTAATCTATAATATAAAGTAGAGCTTCTATTATACTAGATATAATACCTTTAAAGATAAACCTAACTAAGCTTACTTACTTATAGACTTTTATATATAAGTTATTAAATTACTAAGCGAAATATTCTATAAGCCTAGTAAGGTTAAGATAGTAACTAATAATTTTACTAAGAAGCTTAAGAGGGATATTAAAAAGGCCTATAATATATATATAAATAGAGGCTAGTTTATTAGAAATAATAAGCCTAAGTATTTTACTAAATTTCTCCCCTTAAAAGTAAAGCTTCTAGTATTATACTATATAAATTTATTTAAGAATACTAGACTATCTATTACTATAGCTATAGTAGTAATAAATAAGTTAGACCTATATAATATTTCTTTAAATATAAATAGTTTCCTTATTATAGTGATTATTCTTTATATATTTAATAATATAGATACTATTACTATTACCTAGAGTACCCTTACTAAGGTTATAGAGCTTAAAGCTATTATAGTTAATATAAACGCTTAGGCTAAAAGCGTTAATATAAAGTTTAAAAAGGCCCTTACTCTAAAAGCCTTTACTTAAGAGAATAATAAAGCTAATACTAACTTAGAGGAAATAAATAAAAAAATTATTATATATATTCTTATAGTAACTAATATTATTTCTACCTATATAAAGCTTAAGATATAATAAGCTATATTTACTAAGGAGTAAAAAGTCCTTAAGACTAAACTAGAGTATAAAGAAGTAACTTTATATTAAAAGTTAGATAGTATTAGAGACTAAATTAATATATTAGTAAATAAAATAATAGCTCTAAGTATTAAAGCTATTAGGGCTTATAAGTTATCTAAAGATACTAATAATAAGTTAATTTTAATTAAAAATAACTTTAAAATAAATAGTACTTAGATATAGAAGAATATTAGCTTCTTATAAAGTAATATATTAAGGCTCTAAGTAACTATTAGGAAGTTATTTATAATAACACCCTTAGTATTACTAGCACTAAAGCCTTCTAGTATACTAGAGCCTCTTAGTATACTAAAGGCTAGTATAATTTTAATAATAACTATATAGTTAGTCTCTATAGTATCTCCTAGCCTAAGTATAATTATAATATCACTAGCTACTATATAGGTGATCCTAGTAATAGAATCTATTAATAATATAAAGGCTATAATACTAAAGGATATTAATATATAGCTAGTTTTAACTATAACTATTACTAATAAGGCTAAGGCTATATAAACTCTAAAGAAGGTTAGATTTACTCCTATTAATACCTCTAAGGCAAAGGAGCTAGTAACTATAACTAAGAATATTATACCTATAGGCGAAGTAGTAACTAAAAAGACTACTAAATTAGCTACGCCTGCCCCTATTAATACTACTAAGACCCTAGCTAAAAGAGAATAAAAACGCGTATCTATTACGCCTTTATTAATAAGAAGTCTAAATCCTAGGAAAAGATTATATAGCTCTAGACTAGCTATAAACTTAAATACTAGTTAGGCTATATTTATCTTAGCTATAAATAAAAATAATAAGGTAGCTAAACTAAATACTCCTAAGCTAAAGGAATTTAGTGTTTTTAAGAAGCTAAATTAAGAGGAATATAGTTTTATTATTTCTAGTACTACTTTATACTTTTACTTTACCCTTTATAGTATTTTTAACTATATAAAAGCTCTTCTAAACCTATATAATTAACTTATATATTTATTTACTTTTACTAATAATAGTATAAGGGAGTTTATTTTTTATTTTAATAATAATTACTTTTAATAAAAAATAAAATTAATATTTTAGTATTTACTTTTAATTTATATAATATTTTAATTTAATTTAGTTAAGATAGATATATTATATTATAATTAGTAATATTTTATTATAGTTACTATAAAGAAGGAATTTATATAGAAAAGGATTAGTATATTATTTTTTTAGATTAATTTTAGTAATAAAGATATTACTATTTTTTCTTTTATTCTATAGTACTTATTACGCCTAAAATAGTATAAGTATAACTAAGAATAACTTAGCACTTATACTCTAGCTTATATATAAATAAATAACCTTTTTATAACTAGTTTAATAGAATTAACTATTATTCTACCACTTCTATCTATATATTATATAGTAATAGTAAAGGAGTATCTAAGCGATCCTATTAACTACTTATACTAGTCTTAAATAGAGGCTTATTAATACTAATAAACTACTAGTCACTTTTATACTATATATAATAAGTACTAGATAACTAGATCTCTAGTCTAATAGCTATATTTAGTAGCTATAGCTAGTAGCTATAATACTAGTAGTCTTTCTCTTTTAAGGCTAAAAATTATTAAATTCTTAGATTTAAGCTAAATTAGCTTAATTCTATTAAAAATATAATAAAAAGTAGATTCTTCTAATATATATATATCTAGTATATCCTTCTTTTACTTTATACCTCTATACCTTTATACCTTTATACCTTTATACCTTCTTTTCTAATTATTATTTTTTTATATTATTATAGGCTACTTATCCTTATATTTTAATATCTTATTTATATTAATAAGGCTTTTAAGTATTAGATTTAGTAATACCTTTATTATAATATTAGCTAGATTATAGCTACTATTAATCTATTTTATCTTATATATCTCTCTTTATTTATATAATTATTAAAGTACTATAATATTAATTATAAGTTATTTTTTTTTATAATACTTAATTTAACTAAATATTTATATAATAAGAAGGAATTAGTTATTAGAATTATTAAAATCTCTAGGAGGCTAAGCCTCTTAGTTATTATTACTAGTATTAAATTAAAGATATATATAATATTTACTCTTTATATTATATTATATAATTTACTTATTAAGATATTTTATATTACTCTTTTTAATTTAGTTAAGCTATATATAATAATATTATCTCTTAGGAGGCTCTAGTTATTAGCTTAATCCTTATTACCTAGAATAATAATATAACCTAGCTAAGAGCTTAAGTCTTTTTTATTAGTAAATAATCTATTAATAAAGGTAAAGAACTTAGCCCTAGTAAGGTTAATAGGGATATATTAGAGTCCTTTCTTTATATTATCTATTTATTATTATAAATAATAGTAGAGTTACTTAAAATTATTATTATTTAGCTCCCTTTACTAGGTTATTATAAAGAAGTTATAGGTAGCTTCTAGCTAGTAAATAGTTAATAAGTATACTCTATAAGCTTATTACTTTATATATTCTTACTTTATTATTAGGAGAGCTAACCTATTAGCTTACCCTTTTTAGGTAATTATAATAGAGTTATTAGAGCCTAGGGTGATTTAGTAACTATTAAAAAGTAATAGTATTTCTATTATAAGGAATTCCTTTAGTTTAGTAGTAAATCTAATAACTATAAGCTTCTTATCCTTAAGTTAGGTAAAATTCTTATTACTTAGGCTTATTATATTATCTATTTATATTCTTATAAGGCTAAATTTATTACCTATAAAGATTATAAAGTATAGATTAAAGGTTAAAGTAATTATACTAAGCTATTTATAATAGTACTTTAAGTAGGTAGCCTACTAGTAGGTGCCTACTTCTAAGATACTATATAAAGGCTTAATTACCCTTATAATTATACCCTCTAGGTACTAGTTATAAAGCTATTATAGTAGCTTTATAAAGATAACTTATTAGAGGGGGGTATTTAATTATATATATACCTAGGTAATATCTTTTATTTAGAGGCTAATTTTTCTCTAGGTAAGTAAAGAAGCTAATATAATAAGTAGCTACTAGCTATTCCTTTAGATTATTAGTAATTCTATTAATATAATAAATTTACCTTAGTTATTATAATTATAAATTATAAGGTAAGATTTCTTATAAGGCTTATTAGTACCTTTACCTTTTACTTTATATACTATTTATATCTTAAAAAAGTAATATTAGTTATATTTATTTTTATTATATTATTTAAATTAGAAAATACCTCTATTAAGTAATTACTTAACCTTATTAAAGTTAGATTTTTTAAATAACTAACTAGGTATAGTTATTAGGCCTTTCTCTTATAGCTTAGTAACTAGCTTTTAGTTAATTTATTCTTTAATAATAATAAATACTTTATTAAAGAAGATATTATTAAAAAAAACCTTTATTAAAAAGGCTTTATTAAGTATAAATTTATTATAAAATATTTTATTAAAAAAAGCTTTATTAAAAATAGATTTAATTAAAAAAGCCTTATTTTAGCTATATTTACTATATCCTAGTTATATTAACCTCCTTAGTACTAGCCCCCCTTCTAATTCCTCTTCTCCTTCCTCCCCCACTATATTTCTATTACCGCTAGGTTTACTAGTAGTAAGAGTAATTATAGCGCTCTCTCCACCGCTTCTTCTAGCGGGGGCGTTAGGCTCGCTAGTAGTAAGAGTAGTTATAGCGCTCTCTCTACTACTTCTTCTAGCAGGGGCACCGTTAGTAGCGAGGGTAATTAGCGTGCCCTCTATACTACTTCTTCTAGCTAAGGCGCTATTAGTAGTAAGGGTAATTAGTATACCCTCTATATTACTTTTTCTAATAATACTAGGCCTAGGTTTATTAGTAGTAAAAGCTAAGGCCTCTCTTAGGTATAACCTAATAACTATTAACTAGAAATTAGTTAGGCTATATAATATATTTAAGATATATATTTCTTTATATATAATAATAAGTTTATATAGTCTTTATTAGCTATCTTTCTCTTAGAATATAAATACCTTTAATTATAAAAAAAGGCTTTTAATATAACTAGTAATTAAGTTATTCTTTATTTTAAGGGTATTTTTTATTTATCTCTTAATTAAGAGCTTTTTAACTTTATTAATAGCTTTTTAGATAGCTTTAATATAATAAGAAATAGATATATTAAGTAAAAAGGTATTAGTTAATTAAAGGTATACTCTAAATACTAATAAAGTTAATATAATATTATTAGGTCTAGTAGTATTATTAATAGCTTTAATAATTACTTATAATTTCTAATTAGATATTATATTATTATTTATTTCTTTATTAAAGATTTTATAAGTATAATAAAGAACTTTATAATACCTTCTTACTTTACTAATAGTATTATAAGCTTTAATAAGGGCTTTATAAGTCTAGATATTTAGGGACTTTATATACTCTTTAAATTTAGTAAAAGTAAAGTTCTTATTAATATTATATATAATATAGTCTAGTAGACTAATATATATATTTATCTAGTATTTTTTAATTATATTAAATATATCTTAAGCCTTCTAGCTAGTTAGTATTAGGAATTAAGTAGCTTAGAATATTATAGTAGAATTAACTATATAAAGTACTAGGTGTCCTTAGATATAGAAGATATCTATAATTATCTTAAAGTTAAACTTAAGGTTATCTTTAAAGGTAAATTTAAATTAGCTAGATACTTATATATTTATCTAGTAGTAATAGTATACTTTATTAATCTTCTTAATAAATTTAAGATTAAATTCTTTATTAATATATTTTAGAATTTAGCTTAATTAATTAATAAAAGGGTATCTAAATTATTAATATAGCTAGTAAAACTAGGTTTTAAAGAGTATAAAAGCTATACTTTTAGTAGTATTAATTTATTACTAGGGGTAGCCTTATTACCTTATAACTAAAATCTATTTATTACCTTAGATTAATAAGTTATTTAGGTTATTAAATTTAACCCTTATCTTATCTATATTAGTTAATAAGAATAAAAAAGGGGTTAGTATTAATAGAATTCTAAAGTTAATTATTCTTAGGCTTATTAGTATATAAACTTTACCTTTTAATATAATAAAGCTAGTACTAAATTTAATAATTAATATAAAGGTATCTTTAATCTTAAGATATAATATTATTCTTAGTAGTGCCTTAACCTATAGTATACCTACTATTAAGTTACCTAAGGCACTTATATCTAGTAGAATCTCTTAAAAACTCTACTTATAATATCTTAATATTAATATATAAATATTACTATATTCTAAAGTTATTCCTAGGTCTAGCGTAAGTATAGTAATAGTATAGTAACTATAGTTACTAGGTTAGCTTAGTTAGTTAGCTAATAGAGTATAATAAGTAGTAGAGTTAGTAAGTATAACTATAACTTTACCTAAGGTAAGTATATTAGCTATAAAGAAGTTATTAGTAATAGTTATTAATAAAGTAAAGAAATTCTTATTAAGTTTATCTTTACTATTATAGTTATTATTATTAAAGAGGTTAGTAGTATATATTTACTCTAGTAGCTTATTTACCTTATTAGGGTACTTATTACCTTTAAATTTAGTTAGGAATAACTAAAATCTCTTCTCTATTAGTAATAACCTATAGTTCTTCTTTTTAAACTATATATTATAAGATATAGTATACTTAGAGTTAGAGTGCCTTATTAACTAGTAGCTAGTCTTACTATATATATAATACTTCTTAGTATATCCTCTAAGTTAACTAGAATTACTAGAATTACTAGAATTACCTAGGGTATTATTATAGGCGTTTAGAGCTTATTAGCGTTAATTATTATAGGTAGGGTAGTAGCTATTATTATAGATTAAATAATTATAGTATTCTTAGTTAGTAATAAAGGTAGCCTAATAATTAGTAGCCTTCTTTTTCTTATATAAATTAGCTACCTACCTAAGTTTAGTAATAAGGCTATTAAATATTAGGTCTAGCTTTATTAATACTATAGTATAAGCCTTAATATTAATAATAATACTATAGAGAGCTTCTCCTTTTTTACTATTATTATTACCTCTTTCCTAATTAAGGCTATGATATAATTTCTAAATTTAGTTAATAATATAATTAATATATTTAGTTATAGACTTATTAGGGCTTTTATTAATAGTTTTCTAAAGGCTAAGGATATATTACTTAGTATAGTATCTCTTTATTATAATTAGTAACTTAAAGTATTACTTAAGATATAATATAAGACTATTATAATCTAGCCTAAGGTAAGTGTCACTTAAGGCACTAGCTTAAGCGGCTAATTATATAGATGCCTTAGGTAATAGCTAGTTATACCTTAGAAGAGCTAATTCGCCCCACTTTACCTATAAGCTATAGAGGCTATAGTAACTTAACTATAGATAGCCTTAATTATATATAAATAGAACCTTTTTTATATTACTTAATTAAGACTACTAAAACTAACCCACCCTATTCTAATA
>JAEIJG010001501.1:0-10216 GCA_037289395.1 Beauveria scarabaeidicola
TTATACTGGATAAGAAGAAAAAAAAAAGCAAAAATGAAAAAAAGCAAGATTGAAAAAAAAAAAGGAAATAACAGAAAAAGAAACAACAAAAAAAGAAACAACAAAAAAGAAACAACAATAGACGCATCATTCAACTCAAACGCCCACTTATCCCATCCAACGCCCACAATTTCCTTCTCTTTCCACCCACACCCCCCCCCCTCCACCTCTTTCTCACGTCCCTCGTTTCCCACGTTCCCTTCATGCAATCAAACTAAAAAGAAACAAAGTCCATATGCTAATTAATTTCAAGCCGCAAAACAACATTACAAAAAACAAGTTTTTGAATGGTGTAAAAAAAAAAATGCAATATCCACAGCACACTCGTGTTAATTACCATTCTCTTGTTCCCCTTTCATCAATTACCTCCTAAATCTCTTGCGTTGACAACACACAAAACTCCGTGATGCGCTCGTCCAAGAAACAACATTTCCTTGTCCTTCTTCTGGTTTTCGTGCGAGTTGCATGAGCCGTACTTAATGCGTCTTTTGCGTCTTGGACCACGCAGGCTCCGGAGCCTTGGTGGCGGCATCGTCCTCGACGTGGTGATACTTGATAGTCAGGCACCAAATGTCAAGATAATCACAGATGGTGACAATCACATCGACCACAAAGCTGCCATAGACACCAAACGCCGTGCCGAGCATGAAAAACACATAGGCAATTTGGTAAGGGCCGTCACCGAGGGCGCTGGGCCAGCCAAAGCCAAACCGGTCCGCGAGAATAGGCCCCATTGAGTCGACGACGCCAATCATGAGTAGCGCGCCGAGCACGTTATAATAAGGAAAGTCCTGCTTGAGGAGGTGCGCTGTAATCATGCGGCCGACCGAGTAGGCGTTGACGAGGCCGACAAAAATGGCAAACGGCACCAGGTGGTTGCGGAGGATGACGGGCTGCTGCTTGAGATACGAGACGACGAGAAACCAGACGGCAAAGATGGGGCCGAGACCGATGAGGGCGCCGCGCGAGTTCTCGCCGCGGGCACGACGCGCGCGCATCACATTGAACGACGACTCGACCGTGTTGAAGACGAGCACAATGGTACCCTGCACCAGGTACCACTCAGTAAAGGACAGGTTGTAGATGGACATTGGGATGCCCATGTTGTCGGGGAAGCCGAAAGCACGCAGCATGCTCTGCTGCCAGACATGGGCGCCGCCCAGGAAGCCGGTCAGGGCGTAGACCAGGACGAGGATGAGGACGCCCTCGACGGGGCCGTTGACGATGCCGAGCGTGAGTGTCTTGGTGTGGTACTCATCCCAGGTCTGGACGTAAAAGGTGAGGAGGGCTGGAGATGGGGGTTAGCGTGTTTGATGGCGAGAGTATGAGTACAAGGTGTGTACGTACAGGCAAAGAGCGTCGCGACCGTCTTCCATCCCTGGCCCATGTTCTGGGAAGCGGCAAAGATGAGGACTTCGAGGGAGGTGTTGAGGGCGTCGACGCCATGGTCAAAGAGTTCGCCGAGGGGACCGGATTGCTTGGTGCGACGACTACATCATTGTCAGCATTTCTTTTCTCTTTTTTTGCCTCGCTTCGCTCGACGCGGGTCGTTAGAAACCAGCCCATCTTTTGCAAGATGCGCCGAGCGAAGCGAGACCTTGAAAAACTTACGCCTGCGCGCCGTCGACGGCATCAAACGTCTGGTAGAGAAACAAGCCGATCGCCCAGCTAAAGTACACCCACGGCGGGCAGTCCTGGTCCAGCGTCGGGTTGTACCACAGCAGCGTCAGGAAATTCACCACCACAAACACGAACCCCGTCAGCGTAATCATGTTGGGCGCCATGGTCATCGGGAACAGGTGGATGACAAAGTTTGTGTAGAAGGGCTTGAGGATGTACTTGGACACGAGCGATCGGTCCACCGCCGAGTACTTGTACTCGCGCAGCGCCGGCAGCTCGCTATGGCGAATGTAGACCATGGCGGGCGGTTTCTTTCTTCTATCGTATCGTCGGTGGCGGAGGAAGAGGAAGACGCGAGTTCGGCAGCGCGGATCGTGACGGAGCGGGTTGTTGTTTTTTTTTCGTCTGGTTTTCCTGTTGGGGCGGAACGGCGGGACAAGAAAAACAGGGGGTAAGCGATTGATTAAATCCGAGATGCGTGTGCAACGAGTGCGCCTAGCAGAAAAAAAAAATGTAATTAGGGCCAGCGAGGCTTATATTAAAGAAAGAAAAGGAAAAAGGGTAACCCTCCGACGAGAAAAATGCCGTCGAGTGCAGCGGAAGCGACTGTTGGCAGATAACCGAGGTGAGGTTGAGTGTGCGTGTTGTCGTCGTCGCGCCGGCGATGGATGGCAGAGGGAAGAAAAGGAAGCAACTGTCAATTTTCTTGGTCAGGAGGGAAAAGCTGCAAGGTACTATTTAGTTTGGTTGGTTATCAGTATGGGGGCACCCACATTAGCTATACGGCCTCGTCCACGCGTGCATGAACCACGGGCTCTATCAAGACGCACAACTCCAGAGAATTTTCAAGATGATGAGGCAGACAGAAGAAAGAAGACAAGATGCGCCATAATAACAACTAGCAAATTTGAAAAAAAAGAGACCCCTTTCGTCTTCACCCACCTTCTACGTTCGGGAAGCGCGCACGAGACCATCCATCAGCCCAGCAAGCGGGCCGGCCCTCTCTTCTACATACCAGTACAACCCCTTTCCACCTCCTCCGACTTCAGGGGTGCATTCCAGCAAGCAATTAATTAATGATCTACTACCTATTTCTCTCTCTTGGTTTTTTTCTTTTTTTTTTTGTTGGCTTGCATTTCAGTTCTCTTTTTATGTCCTCGTTATTGCGACCAGCAGCGCAAAAAGGGACACCTTTATCCAGCAGGTTGCTGCAGTTGCTCCGTCCATCCGCTGGCTTTTCACGTGCGCTCCACGTGCCGTGCTCGCATTACGAATATGCTTACCACATCCCCTGGAAATTTGACCCCTCCTTCGTCAGCCGTCCGGCGTCAGCCCACCATCAAAAGTACCCAGACGCAAAACTTTTTCAATTCGCTCTCCCTTCTGTAATGGCCTCCCCCTTTTAAAGCTGTACCTTGCCAACAACCACGATACAAAGTACTGGTATCATCAACTCCAAAAAAAAAACTCACCCATAAAACTACCCTGCCCAAGACAAGACTAACCAGCAAACAACCCTCTGCCAAGCCTCGCTAGCCATGCGCCTTGCCTTGTGCCCTTTATTCCCCCTAGTCCATCTCCACCCCCTCCCTCCATCCCCCATAACCTTGTCCGCTTTCGTCTGGTCTTTATATTTACCGCAATACTTTCAACGTTCAACCTTGGGCCAGCCAAGCTGTGCTCGGTAGTGGTGGTAGAGTGCAAATAGAGAATCGCGTCTTAAACGTGGTGCCTTAGGTAGATTCCCACTCCCTGTCTACCTTCGTAAAGGCTATGGCCGGGTACGCTTGGCCCACATGACAACTCCAAGAAAATAACAAAGAGAAAGACGTTATGCACATAAAAACGATATGAATCCCATCTCTATTGTCATTACCGTTATTCTACATCCCTTCTCAAACAGTTGGCCAAGAACCTTCAACCACGTCTGGACCGCCATAGCTTCCCGACTGCTGCATTCCTCTCTGACACCGTCTTGCACAAAGACATCACAGGCTCACGACACATAGTACATCAGTACAATCTGTCCTATTCAGCTATAATTGTCCATCCGACTCCCACACCAACTTTATCTACAGTCCAAACCCTATTTACTTCCCATGACGCTTCTTGAGCAGCTCCTCGAGACTGCGCTCCAAATTGGCCATGGCCATATCGAGAAGCGGTTTGGCGTGCTCAGCCACCTCCATCTTGTTGGCTTCTGCAACCTTGAGCTCCGCGTGCCTGTTCCATCCGCTCCAACCCGGCCGTCCATCACCAATCACACCCGCATACATCTCCTTTGCCCCGTCTGTGCCTCGTGCCTCTTCGCTGCATAGCCTCTCGCAGCCATGGTACCACATTCTGTCCATCTTTTGCATGTACGCGATAAATGCTGCTTCGTACTCGGGGTTCTTGCGAGAAAACTCACCAGCATACGACGCATGCATGCCCCATCTAGGCCGTGCTAGTACCGCGTCGCTGGCTGTAAATCCGTTCGCATCACGTCTATAGACTCCCCTGTCCGGAGATCCTACAATACCATAGCTCCCGTTCATTGAGCCAGACTTGAGCATCTGGCTGTCTTGGAAAAGCTGTGTGTGGTAAGCTGTTTCGGACTCGTGTCGAGACAGCGAGCTCTCGAGCTTGCCACGGGCATCGTCAATGCCAGCGTGCTGCAGCACCCGTGCCGTGACCGCGTACGCATCGTCCTCCACCTGCTTTGCAGCCTTGACTTCGGTATTCAATGCTTTAAAAGTTGATTTGAATGTTGATGCGCGATACTGCCTCTGTCCAGGCGGCCCGGCCGTCAGGGGTCTTGGGGCACCAAGACCCAGGTGCGTGGGCCAGGCAGCATTCGGCTCCGAGCTCTCGCTGTTGGGTGGCGGGCTCGATCCCTCATGCCAACCCCTCTCGGCGATGCTCTGCAATTCAGCCTTGGCCATCAGCTGCGATGCCACAGAGTCCGAGTTTGACAGTCGTGGTTTGATCCAGGATCGATCATATAATGCATCAGGGCTTGATCTTGAATCCCAAAACTGGTGGGACATGTCGTTTGCACCAACGGTATTGTAGAGGTTGGGTCTCGGCTTCGCCGGGCGCAAGAGGGCTTTCTGAGCCTTCTTCTGAATAGGGTTCGGATACGAAGCAAGATTTTGAAGCGACTTGACCGTCATGTTCACCATGAGATTATCGATTCCATCATCTTCCTCTTCGTCTTCATCATCTCCGTCTTGGTCTCTGTCACTGGAAATATAACTCATGCTCTCATCTGCCTCGTGGGCATTGTTGGCCGTGGTAGCGCTCCAGCGGGAAGACATGTCATCAAAGTACCCGTTCTTGCTAACGGGGTTGGCCGCTCGATCGTAGTTTTGCTGCAAGGGCGTATACTGAGCCGCAAGATACGGGGAGCTGCGGCCGTTGCTTTTAGCTTGCAGAGACGCAAGCAGGGAGCGTGGCAGTAAGGATAGGTCGGAATAGGCGCCGCCGGACGTCCACTTGAGCGATCGACCTCGTCTGGTGGGAGGCTGTAGGGGCTGGGTAGAGTTTGGATTGTAAATGGTACCGGCCGTCGTGTAGGTAGGCTGGGCCTGCTGGTTAGACGAGCCGCTTGCCATGGAAGGAGAGATGCTCTCTCTTGGTGATGGCTTCTCCATCATGACATTTGTCGGATCTGTTTTCTGTTTGTTCAAGCGGGTGGATATGTCTTGCTCCTCGATTAAATAGTCGGGCAGAAATGTCGAACAGATAGGCTGAAGCAAAGAAAGAGATCTGGGAAAAGTCTGAATTAGAGGAGCCAAATTCGAGAATGCCAAAAGAGTGACGCTCGTCTCCAACACAATTCTCCAAAGGTCAAGAAAATGGATAGAGAAAATTGCACCCAAGAATGCCAAAGAATCAGTGTAGAGTAAATGCAGAATGAATCATTGTTCCAATACTGGAATAAGATGATCATTACTATTACAGCAGAAAAAGACAGGCAGAGGGTACGAGTTGGGCGGATCATATTTGGTCAGGACGGAAGCGAGCGCGCCTTCCTCGAGTCCGCAGCCCCTCCACGGGGTAACCAAAAAAGGGAAAACGGAGCGAGAAAAGAAAGTAGCAGAATAAAGGGGGAAAAAATGCGTACCTGGTGAATCCAAAAAGTATGAAAATTGAAAAAATCGAATCTCAAATATACACAAGGAGAGGCTGAGGATAAACGAGTGGCATCTCATCTGCCCATGTCCAAAAAAAGATTTGATTCCAAAGGACAAGAGAGGGAAAGTACAAAAGATTCAGACGGATAGATGGTGGACAAAGTAACTGAGTGAATGGGACGTATCTCGTCAGGTGTTGATTCCGTCGCCAGCACCGCGCAAGGTTCCGACCATAGGGAGTGAATGGACTGATGATGCCGAAACAAAGTCTCGTCGCGCGGCAGGTTATCTCTCACGCCAAAGAATGAAGAAGAATCGAGAGACGAGGAGAAATTGTGACTGCAAACGAGGGCCGCCACCTGCGACCATTGACGCCCAAGTTCCCCTCCCACGTCATCAGTGCAAACGGGCCTTCAAACACACACGTCTCTCTCCACACTACAGCCAGCTCATCAAGACAGCCTCTCTTTAAAATATGACACTTTTGTTGCATTATATGTAATACCACATAGATATCCTATCTTGACAAAAAGACGCTACCGTCACTTTTTTCAGCGCTTTGTGATAAGCCATACCTGGTCAACCCTGTCCTATCGTAAACCTCGCAGCACGCACGCACTTGGCGGCGGAAACCCATCTCTGCCCCTCGTTAAGCCATCCTCCTCCTGTCCTTGCAATGCATTGCAACATTCCATAATCGAAATCAAAACTTGAATGGTCATCCATACCATAACCAAATGACAGCCAAAAGGGGCTTGAAGGGAGAAAAGAATAATACACCCGAAATGAGCGACAGGGGAAGAAAAGCTATATATAAAAAGTGCTCATTTCTTCGAAGAGTGTGCCACTTGGCAAGAAGTACAACCGATGAATTGTAGAAAGAAACAAAAAAAATAACCCCCGTATATCCGAATCCAAAGACAAAATGGAAATTTTCAATGAAAGACAAAAACGCTCGAAGCAAAGTGTGAAAAATCAATCACCAACTTCCCTACATTGGCGCGTTGGGATACGCGCTTCCAGGGACCAGGCCGGACGGGTTGCCATGTTTGAGCTTCCCGGAGCGACCGCTTGCAAGTTGAAAATCGGGATTGTCTAGGAGTATGTCCTGGCGCTGCTGCAGCACGCGACGCGCACCATTGCCCGGCATGGGATGCTGGTGCGGATTCCAGCGCGGGTTGACACCACGCTGCGAGACAGACGTAAAGTTGGATCGCTCCGATCCCGCCGGGCTGCGTGATCCATCCATGACGTGCACATCCTCGTAGGCGGGCTCGGAAGGCGAGGCAATAAGGGCCGGATGAGGGCCGGAGGCTTCGTACCTGGGTTCCACGTCTTCGTAATAGCCGCCACGGGTACTAGGACCGGCCGCCAGAGGACTGGTCGGTCCGCGGTAGTCAACAGCTGGGGAGCGGCGATCGGCGCCATAGACGGGAGACTGGTCCCGAGGGATTCGTCTGCCAGAGTCGTGGTTCCAGGCGGCGCGTGGAGGGAGATACTCGTCCGTGCTGTACTTGCTTCCGTCGCTCGCGTAGCCGGGGCGCATCTGCCCCGCAGGATGACCTTGCTGCATGTGAACCATGCCGGTAGCATCGGCATCGTTTCCAGGGGTCGTGCTGATGGGTGGTGCGCCATAGCCATGATGATCTGACACGTCGCTAGCCAACTCAGCAGGCTGTTCAACTCCCGTGGAAGCTAGGCCCGTGGGAGCTAGGCCCGTGGGGGGTGCAACTTGGGTGGGGAGCGGTGGCGGCGATTCGGCGCGCGGCAGGTCTGCTTCGGTGTTTGCGTAGCTCGGGTTGCTTTGCGATGCCCAACTGTTGTACTCTCCTTGGCTGTTGGCTGGCTGATTGTTGTAGGCGTTATACGAATCGGGAGCCGAAGGTCGTCTGTTGTAGCCCTGGTGGCCACCACGGGTCATTGCAGCTCCAGCCATGGCACCTCCTGCTACGGCAGAGCCCGCCATTGCTGGGCCAGCATATCCGTCTCGCGGCTGGCCATAAGGGCCGCCTCTGCCACGAGGCGCCATACCACCGCGGTTATAGCTCCCTCTTCCGCGAATCGGCGCGCCATAGCCACCGTAGCCACCGCGACCACCGCGCGGGGCGCCGCCTCCACGATAGCCAGGCATGCCTCCTCCGGGACGGCCGCTGGGACCATATCCTTGGCCTTGGGCTCCGTAGGGGTCCCCTTGGATCGGCTGGTTTCCGTATCGGTCGCGCGAGGCAGAGCGCGAGGGTCCAAGGTTTGCGAGGTCGTTATTGTTTGTTCCGGGGGGGCGGTCCGCGGTGCCAACCCGTGTAAGTGGGATGCGCTCGTCACTAACTTGGTCATCCTTTTGGCGGATGCTCTCGTACGAGGCAAACACGGGCAAGCCGTCGGCGCCGGAATTCGCGCCGGACATGGTCGTGTGCGGGACAGGAACACTGGAAATGGTGGTGCCGACTGGCTTGGTGGCCTCGCGGTTGTAGTAGTTTTCGCCGCTCATCTCGGCATTCTCGGCAATCAGTTGTCTGCGGGCTTTTCTACTCATCATGGCTCGACGCATTGAAAATGTCACAATGGCGCTAATGGCGAGGATGACGGCGGCGGCGAGGACGAGGTAAGTTCCAAAGGCCATGTGCGGGAGGAAGAGGACAATGTCGATGACAAAGGCGACGAGGGCGATTAAAAAGGCGAGGAGAGTAAAGATGAAGAGAACGAGAAGGTATCGGGCCGAGTGGGCAGCGGCGTGTGCGTGAGAAACTCCAGCCATGATCAGCATGGGAAGGGTGACGGCGGCCGCGACTGGGTGCAGAATGAGAATGCTGGAGAGCGTCTTGCGAACAGACTCGTGCATGGTGAATGTGCTCGAACCATCGGCGGTGACTGCAGATGATTGTCAGTAAAGAGAATGTTGAAAGGCAGTTGCGCCAAGCTGCTAACCATCATAACCAAGGCCAGCACTGCTGCACTTGTTGCCAGTGCATTTGCCAAGGACGCCGTATATGGTGTTGTCTGCCTTGCCGAGATAGATTGACTTTGTGACGGGCACCGATATGACGGATATGATGAGCAAGGCCAAGGCCGCGGCCAGCAGCACCGTCAGCGGCGTCGCGGGTCGAAGCATGGTATCGAGCGTTGGCTGACTGGGCCGAGAGGCCTGAAGCAACTAGAGAGGAGGAGGAAGGGCGGGGGAGGATTCAGCAATGTAGTTATCGGCGCATCGGTAGAAGGGGGTTGTCGTCGCGTATAGAACAAGGACAAGGACGAAGGGAAGCCGAGGACGAATATTGGCGTTTGCGACGCGGAAAAGGGATCAAAGGAGCGTTCGTTTGTCCAGCCGGAGGTGGGTGAATTTGCGCAGTACCTAGGCACGGTGTTGGAGGTTTGACGGAGCAACAATACAGCGGCGAGACCCAACAGCGGCGCGAGTCCAAGAGAGGCGAGAGTCCAAGAGAGGCGCGAGTCCAAGAGAGGCGAGCAATGATTCGTTCAAGTAAGAAGAGCAATCTTGGAAAAAACAAATGCGAGGTTGATCGCAAACGCAAGATGCACGGGCAAGAAAGAACCGGCGATCAAACACTCGCTTGCAGTGCGAATCGATGCAAGGTGCAGGTGAGGCGCGGCATTCCAGAATTGGAGCGGCGCCTGGGACGAGGACGATGGGGGGGGCCCGGGGGATGGGGAAAACCGAACGGGCATGGCAGAGGTACCCACGAGGTACCCTTTGGACACGACGGACTTGCGTTGGCTTGCATTGATTGCCCTTTTTAGCGGGCTTTTTCCAGTGGTTCCCGTAGCAGAGTGGGCCCAGTGCTGTTTTTAGTTTGCTGTTTTTGATTGGGTTTTAGTCGCAGTGGAGAAGGATTTAATTCAGGCACAAGGAAAGGAAATGCGGGCTGAAAAGGGAAAGGCTGGGATTTGGGATTTTTTGCATGCTGCTTTTATTTTAATGACTTGCTTTTTTCAAGGCCGCGCATGGGACCACGCTTGTCGTGCATGTTGTGTAGAAAAAAGCGTTGGCGTGTTTTAGCATGGACAAGGGGCGGGATGCAACAGCCTTGTCCCCGGGGTACCTGGTCAGTACATATTTATGCACCTTTTTATCGGAAGATGGAATGATGACGCTTGCATGCTCAATCGCACAGCAAGCACAGCGCGTTCGTTGACAAGGAACGGACGGGAATAAGAGGTGCTCGCAATTGAAACTAATTTCGCTCGTTGGGCACAAGAAGCTACCTACCTTAACCTATAAATGCTGTGGCTGCAGGCTGCGTTAATATAACAAGCGCCACCTTTGCGAATGAATAGTCTAACCTTTTCCTTGGTAGCACGTCTTTAGCTGCACATTGTCATCATTCAGGCCTCCCTCCGCGTAGCTAGGTGCAGGAAGCTGCAGCTAATCTCCCTTTGCATCCTCTGTCAATTCCACACCGTTTGGCCACCGCCCCCCCCCC
>JAEIJG010001502.1:0-10216 GCA_037289395.1 Beauveria scarabaeidicola
ATACTTATAATTTATATGTGATTTGCCTATAAACAGATGTACCTTTGAAAATCCACTAGTGCTGCTTACAAATCACCCGTGCAAATAGCAAAATCGTCCTGTGCGAATAGCAATACTCTATTTTTAATACTCTCTCTTATCTACCTTAATACTAGCCTTTATATTATATTACTAATAATAATATATATAATAAGCTTAATAAATCTACTAATATATTTTATACTTAGGCTATTAAAATAGTATTATATCTAAAATTTTAAATAGTATTACTTAATAGATATTAGAAAGACCTAAAGTATAAAAAAATTATTAACTACCTTAATACTATAGCTAAAGACACTATACTTAAATTATAAGCTATATAAAGATAAAAATATTAACTATAATTACTAATTAGCTTATAAAAGTATATAAATAATAGACTATTATATATAATAAACTTATAAAGTAAGTAAAAACTAGTAATATTATATAGTTTATTTAACGCTATTCTTAGTATTATATATAATAATATGTATTATTTTAAGCTAAAAAGAATATATACTAAGCTCTAAGATATTTTTATATAAAGAATAGCTAAATAAATAAAGACCTATCTTATATATTACTTTATATACTAAGAAAATTCTATTAATAAGAAGGCTACTTCTAATAAATTATAACTATTTAATTATCCTCTTATACTATTTTATATAATCTTACTTAATTTTATTATAAACCTATTACTTATCTTATTAAAAAGGATACTATAAGCCTATACTAAAAGTAATTACCTTAATATACTTTATCTAATATCTTACTAGTTCTTAAAAAAAACCTTATTATTAATAAAGAATAATAACTATATAGCTAAAGATTAGGCCTAATTACTTTTTTAAAGACTAATATTATATAATTAAGGCCTCCCTTAGTATATTATTAATAATAAAAACCTAAAATTTACTTTTATTATCTAAATAGAGATATTCTATATATTAAGAGCTAGATTTAATATATTAATTATATATTATATTTAAACTAATAGTTTATTAGAATAAAAGAACTAAATAATTAAGTTAATAATAAGATATTATATTATAATAAATCCTACTATTCTCTAGCTATTTATCTTACTTACCTTATAATATACTAAATAATACCTATTTTATACTAATTAAGTATAACTTAAATAAAATAATATATAGATTTTAGCTTAAATCTACTATTAATATTATAATAAATATTACTTATTTAGTAAACTAAATTAACACTAAAATACTTATAAAGCTATAAAAAATATATACCTATAAGGCTTATCTTAGCCTTATACTTAGTTCTACCTTTTAGAAGATATAATATAATACTAAATATAATATACCTAATATCTATATTAGTAATAAGGTCTACCTTTAATTATATAAGAGATATATATTATTAGGAAACTTAAAATAAAAATAATCTATAATAAGAGCTAGCTTATATAAAGTTATTAAGGAAGTTTACTTATAAGCTTATTAACTTAACTTCTATAATAATAGTTATATATACCTAATAGTTAATATTACCTATCTTTAGAAGCCTTACTAAGGCTAAGACCCTTTTAATAAAAAGGAGTAAGTACTACTAGTTATTATAATAAATAATAAAGAATACTAAAAGCTAGATTAAATTATTATATATTATAATAACTACTAAAGATAAGAATTTCTTATTAAATAGTATAGCTTTATAGATAAAGATAACTCTTAGATTACTAAAACTATTTTATAAGAGGATACTATAGAAATAATAGAAGAATACCTTAAAGTACTATAATAACTGCCTTAAAGAGGTTAACTACTAAAGTTATAGGTTAGTTATATAAGCGCTATTTATAGTAATAAGACTATAGACTTACTCCTTAAAAATAATAAGAGTATATTATTATAAATATTAAATTATTTATAATAAAATTATTTTTAAATATATAAAAATACTATCTTAAAAAGAATAAAAGTTATATAAATAATATTAGAAATATATATTTATAACTAAGTCTTTACTTCTTTATTTTACTTATAAACCTCTCTTTAATAATACCTTTATATATACTTTAGAAGAATATTTAGAAATAATATTATAATATTACTTTTAAGCTAAATTATAATTTCTTTTATTAAAATTATATCTATAACTAGGGTTATTTAAATAAGATATTATTATATACCTTATATTAACTATACTAGATTATATATTATTAAGGATTAAAATTATTATCTTAAGAAATAAGATTTACTAAGCTAATAATACTAATAACTAATAATAGATAAGCTTTAGGATAATTTAAATATTTTTAGGCCTAAGCTAAGTAACTCTAGTAATAATAATAAATAGTTTATTAACCTTATAGACCTTATACTCCTAAATACCTTTATATTAATAAAAGTCTAACTCTTAATAAGACTAACTAATAATAATACTAAAAATAATAACTAAAAATAACTAGAAAATAATAATAAAGATAATAATAACTAAAGTTAAAAAGATAATAATAATAATAATTTAAATAACTTTATATTTAATAATAAGAATAAAACTATATTATAAGATTAAAAGTTCCCTATTATAATTAACCTTATTATTAAGTATAAAAATAGCTAAGATAATATTATTCTTAAGTAAAATAATAATAAAAATAATAATAATAAAATAAATAGCTTTAGTAATAATAATAATAAAAGTAGTAATTTTAACTTAAATATAAAGGCCTTAATATATTATTAGGGTAATAAAGGTAATAAAAGCCTATTATTAAAATCCCCTAGTAGAAAGAAGCTTCTAATACTTAGTTATAATATAGCTAAATAAAGTAAAGATAACCTTATAACTAATACTTTAAAATAAAGAGAATACCTATTAATATTAGATTAAGTATATCTACCTTTTAATATATATAAAAAAGTAATTAAGATTAACTATATATTACTTAAATTTAACTATATAATACTCTAAAGTAGTAATTACTTAGGTAATAATATAAAGATTTAGATACTTAAGGAGGTTATATATAATATAAAATAATATTTCTATTATATTAGATTTAATATATTCTAAAAAGAACTAAACTAAGGCTACTTTTATATAGATCTTTACTTATAAGTAGTAAAAAAGCTAGAGGATATTTATATTAAACTAGTTAAAAGTAATATTATAACTTATAACTTTATTTAATAACTAAAGTATAATATTAAAAAAGCTTATAAGGCTTACCTAAATAGTAGTTAGGTAGCTAGAAGTATTAAGCTAGAATATTATACTAAATTCCTACCTTTTAAGGTAAACCTCTTTATACTCTATTTTACTAATCTATTTGGTAATATAAGCCCCTTAATTATAAATATAATATTAACTATAAACTAGTTAGATCTATATAATATATACCTAGTTATTATAAGCCCTTAGACTATTAGTATTTTAGCTAGTCTTACTTTTATTATAAGTATTAAGGCTACTAAAAAAGAAGTAAAAAGATCTAATAAATTAATAAAAAAGACTAATAATCTAATAGTTATTATAACTAAGATAAGAGGCTAAGCTACTAAAGTTAATAATAAACTTATTAATATTAAAAAGCTTTAGAGTAATATAAAAGAGGTTAAATCTATAACTTATAATACTTTAATAATAAATAATATTAGTAACCTTTTAAAGACTATTTATAATCTAAAGTTTACTTTTACTATTAAAGCTAATATAAAGGCTTTTAAATTTAATATAAAGTAGTTTAAGGAAGTAATAACTAAGATAAACTATCTTATTTATATTAATATTATAAAAAAAAACCTAAAAGTAACTAAATTTAAGTATACTAAGGATAAAGGGTTTTTTTATAAATTAAAAACTAGGGTTTAAGAATATAAGAGTAACTTCTTAAAAAGGGTTAATACTCTAATAAGAAATATTAAAATAGCTTTTAATAAAACTAAAAAAGTAAGTATTAAAAGTAACTAGATTAAGAAGAATATAAATACTAATAATAAATAGATTTAGTAAATACTAACCTTAATATAATTTAATTTTAACTAAGTAATAAAAAAGCTAGATATTAAATATATACTAATTCTAGCTAGACTTATACTAGATAATAATATTAATAAGCCTACTTCTATTTTTATAATAAAAGAAAATAACTAGCTTACTTTAGGAATTATATAACTAGTTAAGACTAATAAAATAACTACTAAGATTACTACTAGTTAGAAGTATATATATATAATAAATATAACTAATAATAGTAGCCCCTAATAAAAAAAGCTTTAGCTAAAGTACTTAGTGATAACTACTAAGCCTAATATAGCTAATTCTACCCCTAAGCCTCTTATACTAATTCCTAAGCTTCTTCTATTAACTAATACTATTTTAGTTATAATTAATACTAGATTAGCTATAATAGTACTAGTATCTTAAACCCTAGTAGCTTAAACTAGTATATAGTTAGTTAAACTAAGTAAGGTAATTACTAAAAAGGGTATTTTTAATACTTTCTTAGTACTATTTTAATAAGTAAGAATGATCCTAATACTCTTATTTTACTATCTCTTTATCTTTATTTTTTATTATTTTAATACTATAATATATATAATTTAATATTATATTTATATTTTATTATTAGTATTTTAGAAAAAACCTTTACTCTTTTAGTAATAAGTTATTATATTTAAATTAATATAGATAATTACTTTTATTTTAGATAATAAAGATATTATATTTATATTTAAATAAGATTAGAATTATATAAGATTTAGATCTATATAAGAAATCATTTTTATTTTAAGTAATAGGGATATTACTATTTTTTTTTATTATATAGTACTTATTATACCTAAATTAGTATAAGCACTTTATAAAATAACTAAGTACCTATACCTATAGCCTATATAAAATAGGTATATATTTTATAGCTAGTTTAAGAGAATAAACTATTATTTTACTACTTCTATCTATATATTATATAATTCTAGTAAGGAGTATATAAATAATCTTATTAACTACTAATACTAGTCTTAAATAGAGGCTTATTAATCCTAATAAGCTCCTAGTTACTTTTATATAATAGGATAATAGTGCTAGATAACTAGATCTCTAGTCTAATAAGAGGTAAGAAGAAATATATTCTAAATAAACTAAGACTAAAGCTTAATAAGCTTTTATCTCTCTAGTATTATCTTCTATTATATATTACCTCCTAGACTAAGGTTATAACTTAACTCTAGTTCTTCCCTAATTCTTTATTAAGTTAAAGTTAAGTCTCCCTAAGCCTCTACTTTTATTATAAGTAAAGCCTACTTTTTAGTTAATAAGTTATCTTTATAATTATAAATAATTATTAAGTTATAATTAACTTACTAGCTAACTTATTCTTAAGTAAAGTTATTTATTTTATATATAATTATTTATTAAGTTATAATTAATATATTTACCTCTTTAGTATTATTTAATATACTTATATATTATATTAACTTATACTTAACTAACTACCTTATTAGCCTAGAATTATAATATACTAGAATTATATATTATTATTATCCTCCTTTCTATAGGTGCTTTACTAAGTACTAATAGTATATAGAATTATCTTAATCTCTTTAATAAGTTACTATTTTTAGAGTAATTATATTACTCCTTATATCTTTCTATAGTAATATATATATTTTACTTTTATTATTATAAATAGTAATATTTTCTTTTATATTAACTAATAATAATATATAAATATATAAAAGTATAAATCCTCTTTAACTTAAAGATTATAAAGTTTCTTTTCTTTATATTATTTTTATCTTTTTACTTAAAATTTTATCTTTTACTTTTCTTTTCTTTTATTACTTTTATTATAATATTTACTAATAATATACCTTATAATATATACTTTATTAATCTAAATACTAACCTAATAATAATCTTAGCTTTATATAATTCTTCTTTAACTTACTTTACTTAATATTATACTAGTAATTATTAATAAGAAACTTATAAAGACTAGGCTTATTATATATAAATAAGTTCTTAGGGAAGTCTTTATACTCTTAAGTTACTTATATTAGTAGTTATTTCTTTTAATAATAAACTAATAAATAGGTTTATTACTTTTTTATTTATTACTCCTAGTATAATACTTAACCTTTTATTATTAAACACTAGTAGAATTACTATACTAGTTTATAATAGTTTAGCTAATTCTCTTTAGTAGTCTAAGACTATTAGGTAAGTATATACCTTTAATTTTATAAGAGATATTAAAGTAAGTCTTCTTAACTTCTTTCTAATTTTTTATCTAACCTTATTATTATAACTTTATACCTAGTAAGATAGTTTATAATATTATAATATTATTTTTTATATTAAACCTATTATTATCTTAAAGATTATAATAATATTATCTTATATAACTCTAAGTTAACTAATATTATTAGTAAATCTCCTTTTTATAAATCTTTATAATTATCTTTATTATACTTAAATAATTTCCTCTCCTTTAACTAGCTATAAATAGTAGGTAGAGTAATAAGTAATTAATAACTAGCTTATCTCTAAGGTAGTAACTACTTAGGCTTATATAATAACTCCTTATACTCTAATAACTAATATTACTTTATTATAAGAAGATTCTTAGATTTAAAATATAATTAAGTATTTATTTTATAATTTAATAAAAGATCTTATTATTATTAAATTATACTAACTAGGCCTATATATACCTATCTAGTCCTACTATCTTTATAAGTAAGGGAAAAACTAGACTCCTTAGAGGAAAACCCTTACTTCTTTATCTAACTCTAATTATATATTAGTTCCTAGTAGGGGCTAGTAAGGCCCCTCTTCTTAATTATTTTCTATTTTACCCCCCTTAGGGGGGGGTATCCCCTTTATTAAGCCTTAGCTCCTCCCTATCTACTCTATACCTACTCTATATCTATCCTATCCTAGATCTACCCTAGGTTTAATATTTATATAAGTTAGTCTCTATAGGTTATATACTTATTTTACTATTTTCTTACTCTTAACTAGGTAATTAAGTATATAAAGTATATCTCTTTAGTCCCTTAATAATACTATAGTAGGGGTATAGTACTAGCTTATAAGCTTATATTAGAGAAGTATATAATAGATATCCTCTATCTTATATCTATACTAATATATTCTTATATTATATCTAAGTACTTATTACTTATAGAAGAAAATATTTAGCCTAATCTTTTTTATTTATAATTATATTATAATAAAGCTAATATATCTTAGTAAGTAAAAGAATAAGGTTACCCTAGCCTTATATTTAGCTTATAGGGGCTTATAGACTAAGAATAAGGTAAGCTATCTTACTTACCTCTAGCTCTTAGTCTTCTTATACTCTTACTTTACTCTCTATATCTAATTAGCCTAAGCCTTAAGTATATACTAATCCCCCTCTAATACCCCCTTACTTATCTTTAGTAGGTTCTAGTAAAGGTCTTTTATTAGTAATAAGATCTATCTTTTATTACTTTAGTAAAATAAGACTAAGGATAATACCTATATAATAATATATTAGAGCTAGGCTATAGCCTTATTAACTTCTTATTAGTTAAAGGTTCTACTCTTCTATATTATTAGGTAAATATTTACTAATAATATATTAAGCTCTATCTTTATATAATAAGTAGGGGTGGCCTTAAAGACTTCTTTAATTACCCTTAAGTACCTTACCTATAACTCTTAAAGGGGCCTAGCTAGGCCTTATATAGGACTAGCTATAAAGCTATACTATATTATTACTTTAAATACTATAATTAGATAAATTCCTTAGAGGTAAATATCTTTTACTTCCTTAACCCTTAGGCCTTATAACTTTCTTACTATTAGCTATAAGGCTTAAAATATAAATTAGACCTTCCCTAATATAGACTTAACTTACTTTTACTATCTTAACCTTACTAATAATATTACTTTAAAGAGATATATATCTATTAATAACTTTATTATCTTACCCCTAAGTATAAGGGGGCTTAGATCTAGGGCTTATTTATATTAGAAGTATAATAGCTTAAACTTTAATATAAAGAAACTTAGTTAATAGGTTCTTACCTAGTCTTTATATATAGCCTAGGTATTTTTTAGCTAGGACTTTATTTTATTATAGTTTTTCCTTATATATAGTAGGTTTATATTATCTATAAAGCTAACTATATATAGACCTAGGGCTACTTTAAGGGCTTTATATAATAAGCTTATAAAGAGGATAAAGAGGATTAGGGATAATAATAAGCCTTAAAGGACTTTATACTAAATTACCTTTTCTTTTATTATATTACTATTAATTTAAAGCTAGTTTATTTTCTTATTAAAGAAGGATTAAATAAGGTTAAGGATTTTCTCTAGGTAACCTAACTAGTAAAGCTCTTAAATAAGTAGTCTATAGTTAATATTATTAAAAGCTTTAGTTATATCTAGCTAAAAAAGTAATATAGCCTTACCTTAGGCCTAAGCTATATAAACTAGTTTAATAACTATTATAATTACTATTTTTATTAACTTATATCTTTAGTTCTTTATCTAACCCTTAAGAAGAAGCTAGTATATCTTTATTATAGTTATAATATAAGTAGTAAGAATCTTCTTAAATAACTTACTTATTATATTAAGAAGGGTTATTAGCTACTATCCTCTTACTATTTAGAGGTTATTTAGGGTCTTCTTAGGCTTCTAGAGGACTATAGTAAAGCTAGCTTAGTACTAGGCTAGGTAGTATTTAGACTATAGTAATATATTAAAGAGCTTTACTAGTGTTTTATATAAGGGGGGGCCTAAGGCCTTTAAAAGCCTATATAAGACCCTATCTAAACCTAAGGCATTCTAGGCTATATAGCCTCTAAATATATCCTTAACTTTATCTACTATAACTTCTATAAGGATTTCTACTTTATCTTATAAAGGTCTAAGGGTATCTAGCTTATAGGCTAAGGTTATATTACACCTAGGCTTAGGACTAATAGTTACTAGGGCTAGAAAGAACTTTTAGGCTAAAACCTCTACCTTCTCCTCTTTTAATTATACTAAGGTATTATAGCCTAGGTAGACTAGCTCTAAGATTATATTAGCTATATATCTTATTATAAACCTCTTTATTTACTTATATTACTTCTATAATACTAGTATATTACCTAATAAACTAAGGTATATCCTCTAAGCTACCTTCTATACCTTAGCTAAGGCCTAGGACTAAGCCTTTCTTATTCTATATATAACCTCCTAGTTTACTTTATTTCTTAACCTCTATACCTACCTTTAGGTCCTCTTTATCTTAGTAACTACCTAGCTAGTTTTTTAGTTCTACTACTCTAGCCTTCTAGTCTAAGGGGGGCTTATTATAAGGATAGCCTTAAAGATAATATCTTCTATTACTAATATAAGCTACTTATATACTACCTCTACCTCTAGGGGTTTTATTATTAGTGGCTTAGTTATAGCTAGGAGCTAGGCTATTACCTTAGCTAAGGTAAGACTAATATTAATCTTTCTTTATTTCTTTATTAGCTTATTTCCCTCTAACTTATAAGCTTAAAGCTCTAATAACTATAAGATATAATTAGACTTAGCTAGATTTTAGTCTAATATTATATATTTACCTCTTAGTACTAAGGAGGCTTAGAGAAGGTCTAAAATACTTATATAATAATTATAATAATACTATATTACTATCCCTAGGGGTATAACTAATATAGTTCTAATATAAGTAAAGGTCTTAATTATATTATTTATAAATAAAGACTTTTTATTATAGAGGTCTTAAGAGGGGTAGTAGAGGTTAAAGTCCTTTACTACTATATATAAGATCTCCCCTTCTAATAGAATTCTACTTAGAAGTCTATATAGGTTTATACCTAGCTTAGAGTAAACGCTTATAAGGATAAGGGGGTTATTAAGGAATTTAATATAATATATATCCCTTTTAACTATTACTTCTTATAATACTCTTTTAACCCTCTTATAGATATAAGTTACTACTTACCCCCCTCCTTATAAGCGCTAGTATAGAGCTAAAGAGGGGGTAGGTAAGGGGCTACTTAGTAATACTATGTTAGGTCTAAAATGGTCTTTATAGTATACTATATAATAGGCACTATTAATAAAAGAGTATATCTCCCCTAAAAATAATAAAAATAACTTTTTTACCTTTTTTATATTTTATTTCTAATATTAACCTTATAATCTAAACCCTATT
>JAEIJG010001503.1:0-10209 GCA_037289395.1 Beauveria scarabaeidicola
ATTCCTTAGTAATAGACCCACTCTTTATTAGCTAGTATATCTCTAATCTTAATATATTAAAGATAAGAGTAGAATCTCTTATTAATAACTCTTTCTTTTACTTAGAACTATAATCGCCGCTATATATATAATATATAAGTAAAGATTATTAATAAAGCTCTTATTAATAGGTATATTATAGCACACCCCACTAGCTATATTCTACCTTTATTTAAGTAATATATAGTATAAAGGTAAAGAGTATAAAGAAACGTTATATTAAAAGAGCATTATTTAGCTATTATTAGTATATTACCGCCTAAGGTAAGCTAGTACTAACATTTAGTCTATAGAGTATATAAGCCCTAGGTCTTTATATATTTATCTTCTTACACACACACTTATATTCTTAAGAACCTCTCTTCTATATCTTAATTCTTTTATATCTTAACTTTAGCTATAGTAAGAAAGATGCCTTTAAAACGTAGCTCTTTTATATATAATGCCCCTATAAACGCGTAGTTATTTAAGTAGACTATTAGAAGTTAAGAAGCTAAAGGTATTTCCTATTAGCTATATTATAGATTAATACTAATAAAAAAGCAGTATTCTATAATAAGCTTTATATACTAACTATTATATAGTAAGACCCTATAGTATTCTTACTATTTATAATAAAGATTACCGCTAATAGCCTAGCTTCTATAATAGTAAAGCTAGAATACCTTAAACACTTCACTAAAGGCATAGTATACTATAATATACTAAAAGAGTAAGTAAGTATAAGGTTAGTTTATCTATAGCTTAATAATAATAACTTTACCCTAAAGATACTTCTATTATTAATATAGGGCACTAGCTTTATATAGCTTACGCCTAAGAATATTATAATATAATATATCCTATTAGCCTATAGCGAGGTAGGATATTAACTATACGCTTAATTTAATCTATAATTAATAAAGTAATAATAGGACTTCTAATACTTATAGGAAAAGCTTATCCCTAAACGCCTATTTATAAAAATATAAAATACTCTATAAAGTACTAATATTAAACCTATCTCTACACTTATACCTATTATAATTATTATTAAAGATAAGTCCTTAGATAATTTAGAAGCCTATAGTAATATAGGTTTAAGTATATTTAAAGCCTACTATCTAAATAGCTTACTATAAACTAATATTAACTATAGAAGCTAAGAACCTAATAGTCACTATACCTACTACTAGCCCCTCCCCTAGCTCTTCTTATACTAGCGAATTTTTAGGTAAACTTACTTCTCTACCTAAGGATCTCCTAAGCACTACTCTTATTAAGGCTAATAGGTAAGAGAACCCTCCTACTATTAATACTAAACTAGGCTATAATATCTTTATAATTATATATACTTAAAAGCACCCTACTACTACTATTATATCTAATAATAAGGAGGAACCTATTAAAACCCTAATAAGGAAAGAAGGTAACGCTAAAAAGGCCTTAGCTAGTCCTATATTAGGGTTATTTACTTAGTCTATTACCTATAGTGCTACTTATAAGGCTAAGGCCTATTTAGATATATAGATATCTAGCTTTAAGAAGAGACTAGCTACCTATAGTAGGGTAGTAAGGGTTAAAGAGAATTTTAATTATTAATAATATTTTTATTATTACTTAGTATATATTATTTAGTCTAATATATTAAAGGAGATTATACGCTCTTATTATAGAGAGTATAAAGAATAGATAATTTATTAAATTAGTTATATCTTAGTATATATATACCTATAGTAGGGAGATAAATATTCTATATATCTCTTTACTACGCCTATACCTTATTATACTATAATATTAACACTATATTCTATTACTATAATAACTTTACTAATAATACCTTAATTAATATAAAAAAAACATTATTTAGCGTATAAGTAAGTAAGGGTTATAACTATATATAAAATAGATATAAAACCTAAGGGTATTATAGCGTATAAGGCGCTTTTATTAATAGTATATATAGTATAGTAACATAATATTAAGCCTAAGATAAAGCCTAAAGTTTACTATATACTAGCCGCTTAAAGATAATCTCTAGTTATAAATAAATAGTTATATCTAAATTATAAGTAATAAACCCTTTATTAAAAAATACTAACTTAAATAAGGAGGTAAGATTAATATATTCTATATGTATATATATATACTATCTTAATAATTAAGGCATCCTCTATAAAACTATAATTTAATAGCTAAAACTTAATAATAAAACTATAAGAAAAAGACTATAACTTATATAAGGCTATACTATATAATATATAACTATCTAGAGGCGCTAAATTTCTATATATAAGATAATAACTATATATTAGGTGTGTATTTTACTAGAATATCTAGTTCTTTAAACTCTAATAACTCTACTATATAATATTATATAGGAAAACTAAGGCGATAAAAAGGATACTTAGTTATATATAAAGCTAATATATTAGTCTTAAATATTTCTAGCTAGATTTATAGGTATAAGAATAATAAGTCTAGTACCTATTCCTAGCGACCCTAACTTAGCTAGAGGTAGTATTACTAGCCGCTAAACTCTTAACCGCCTATAAGAGCATTTACCTACGATTATATAATATAGTTATTTTCTTATCTAAGATAATATACTAGCTTATATAACTTAAACTATAAAGAGGTAGCCTTAGGGACTTACTAGAGAATAGTATAACGCTAGTGTTTTAGCTACTATACTTACTTAATATTAACTATATAGAAAACCTATAGAAACTACTTTACGAAAAGATTTAGAAAATATACTTAGAGCTAATAGAGATCCTATAAATAGATTTTACCCTAAAAAGGCTTCTTTCTACTATATTTAAGATATAAGAGGTAATTAAAGAGAAACTACTAGAGTAGCTATTAACTTTAATATTATATTACCTTATTATAGGTATTACTATATAGGGTTAGTATATAAAGTAATTATTTTATAAGTACTAACTTTATTTATATAAGAATATATTCTTAACTTTAATTATAAAAATATATTAATATATATATATTATAAGTACTTATACTTTTATATAAAGATAAGTATATAAGCTCTAGGGTAAAGTATATTAAACTCTTATTAAACTAATATAGGCTTTCCTAGTAGGCGCCTACTATAGTGTCTAGCTAACTATAATATACTACTAGGGTATTTAGGTGATATAATTTATAAGAGCTAGGTAATAATATAGTTAGCTAGAGCTAAAGTATAGGTATAGTAAAGTTAGTACGTAAATAACTATATAATAGTAGTACTATACTATAGTAATAGTATAATAAAAGGGAATAAGAGATATAACTAAGTTATAGGTGTAATTTTATATAATAATAGGGTATAATAGCTATCTATAATTAATAAGATAAGATTATTCTTATTACTATATTATATTAAACTAATATAGGTAAGAATAAAGCTAATATAGCTATTAATATAAGAGCTAATATATATATTATATATAGTAGTAGATCTAATATACTACTAAGATTATAAAAGGAATACGTATAGTATAGGAGTTAGCTATTTTACTTCACTAGTAAGACTCTTTAGTATTAACTAGTCTACCTAATTATCCTTCTATTAGCCTTCCTTAGGCTTATAATTATAGTATAGTGTATTTAGGCTCCCTCTACTATAAAGTAAAGGCTATCTCTATAGCGTTTTTAATTATTAGTACCTTTACTAGGTTACTAGATAGCCTTTATTAAGATTAACTATAAAATAAAGTTCGCCTTAATTAACTAAATAACGTAATTAAGTAAGCTTATTATAAGTAACTATAGTATAGTGCTTTTATTCTCCTCCTACTATAAAGTAAAGGCCGTTTATATAGCGTTAGTTTAATTATAAATACCTCTGCTAGGGTACTAGATAGTATTTATTAAGATTAACTAAAAAGTAAAGGTCCTATCTATAGCGTTATTTAATTATATAGGCTTTAGCTAGGGTAATAGATAGCCTCTATATAGTAATACTTTAATATAAAGTTCCTATTAATTAACTAAAGAATATAACCGTGTAGGCTTATTACCTTTATATATCTATATATTATAGTTATTCTTCTATAAGGTAGCCCTAAAAGTTAGAAGCTCCTAGATCTTTATAAGTATAATAGTCTTCTTATTAGGATTAGGGGATAGTATAACCTAGATAATATTAGAGGATAATAGAGAAGATAAGCTAAAGTATACTTTACTTATATTATACTAATAATTTTTTTTTAAGAAGTTAAACTTTACTATCTTACTCTAGTTAACTCTAGTATAATAGGTAAGCCTTTAGTAACCTATTTATTTCCCTAAATAGTAAAGGGATAGTATAACCTAGAGAATATTAGAGGGTAATAGAGAAGATAAGTAGAAGTATACTCTACTTATATTATACTAATAAATTTCTTTTAAGAAGTTAAACTTTACTATCTTACTCTAGTAGGCTCTAGTATAATAGGTAAGCCTTTAGTAACCTATTTATTTCCCTAGAAGGTAAAGGGATAGCGTGACCTAAAGAATATTAAAGAGTAATAGAGAAGATAAGTAAAAGTATACTCTACTTATATTATACTAATAAATTCTTTTTAAGAAGTTAAACTTTACTATCTTACTCTAGTAAGCTCTAATATAGCGGGTAAGCCTTTAGTATCTTATTTATCTCCTTAGAGAGTAAATATAGATTTCTATATATTAGATATATAAGTAACTATATATAATTCTATTTATATATTACTAACTTTCTTTATACTCCCTTTAAGACGACCTAGGTTAAATCTTAAGCCTTAACTCTAGCTAGGTTTACTACTAGTAGGATAGGCAGATAATGCCTAAGAAGGTATACGTCCTAGAGAAGGATAGTGTGGTTTAATTATATATGCTTCTACTAAGGCGGCCTATAAGTTATAAAATAATAAATAAGGCTTACTAACCTTTAGGAGTAATATATTAATAAAATATAAAGAATACTTCTCTAATATAATATTCCTTTATAATCCTTACTTCTATACCACCTATAATTACCTAACTATTAAAGTAATATAGGCGCCTTATATTAAGCTAGGTTTAATACTAAGCTCTATAAGGTCTAATATAAAGTAATTAAGCTTCTAGAACTTACTATATACGCTATCTAGATAATATTCCCTACCTTATCTAAAGATATACACCTATATGCGCACGCCTTAGTTAATATAGAGGCTGATTAGTGAGGTACTAATAATAGAGCTATATATAGTTAGGTACTATACTACTTTAAAATAATAGCTATTATTACTATTAACCCTATATAAGCCTATATAATTAAGATACCTAAAACTTAATAAAGGCTATCTTTATAATAATAAATAGTTAAGGGTAAGCTAGCTAACTTAGTTATTTTTATAGTTACTATATACTACTCTCTTATTTAGTATTTAAAGATAATATAAGCTATATAAGGTAGAGGATAATAAGGAGGGTAAATAATAGTAGTTTATATATATTATTAGTTATATCTAATAACATTAGGCGAGCTTTTAATATTTTAACTAAAGCCTAGAAGGGTAAACACTCTAAAACAAGATAAAGTAAGCTAACTAAATTAGAGGATAATAGGGAAAATAAACTATAATAGCTTACTTACTTTATAAGAAATAACTATCTTTATCTAGGTATTATCCTTAATAACACACGTCCTAAAAGAGATTAATAGGTTATATATATTTACTATAGTTAGGTATAATCTAATATTAAGATTAATTTAATACTAAGCTAAGAATAAGATAATTCTAAGCTAAGAATAAGAAAAGTAAATAAGTAGAAATAAAGAAGGGTTATTATACTTAAATTCTCTAGGAGAAAATACACCTTTATAGTAAGACTAGTTATATTATTTAGATAAGGAAAACACATCTCCTTATATAGATATAAGGCCTATATATAGTAAAGCGTAGTAAACATCTAGCTACTTAGAATTCTGACCTAAGGTAGTTATAGTTTCTATCTTTTACTATAGGGTAGTTCCTAAGATAGCACGCCTTAGCCTTATACTATTTTTTCTCTAGGTAATTACGTTAGTATAGTAAAAAAAAGAGTAAAGGAGTGTCTTCCTCTAACCTTAAACACTTATAAAGTAACTACTTTTAGGTAACTTAATCCTATAGTACTCTTAGAAAGTACTAATATATAAAATATAAGGTTAGATAGATAGATAATATTTTAGGTATAACTAGAGACTACTTAGGCTTACTAGTATTTTAAGTGTAAATATATATATATAGTTATAATCTAAGGAGTCTTACTTTAGTTAGATAATAATATAAAATACTATTAATATATAAGATACTTATAATATTATACCCTATCTAGATAAATATACCTATAGATATAAGCTAGTCCTTAATAATAATAGTCTTATTAAGCTTTCTATTTTAGCTAAACGTAATATAACTAATTATATATAGTATATTAGCCCCCTAAGTATAACTATAACTATAAAGGCAAATAGTGTTATCTTATAGCTATAAAGGTTTATATAACCTCTAGCTATAGATCTATATCTTATAATTACTAATATAGATTAGATATAAATAAGGAACCTATAGTGTTTTAAACTTAATAACTTAGTTTTATTAACTTACTATTACTAGCAGGGCTTATTATACTTATACTTATATTTAAACTAAAGAATATATAGTCCTCTAGATAGAGTAAGGTTAGCGTTAAGTAGGCGTAGGCCCTATAACTAGCTATACTTTTATTTATCTACGCTAATTTTAGTACCTATCTAGAGTGGCGGGTTCTTTAAATTAGTATCCTAGCTTATATCTAGCTTAACGTCTATAGTAAGTAGTATATAATATTAGGTGAAGTAGGGAGATTCTTAAGGGAAAAGAGAAAGATAATAATAAGGCGTATTAAGGTAAAGTAGAAATTTAATATATAGTAGAGAATTACTAGTAGTGTAGATATATGTTTATTATATTTACTAAAGAAGCTTATATATACTAAGTAAATTTATAAACGCTAGGAATTAATACGTTATATAGGGAAAATAACTAGTAGGTATTAAATTAATATATTAGGGGTAATATATTCTAAAAAACTAGTAGGGCTAGTATCTAGTAAAGTGTATATTATTATACAGCTAAAGCTAAAGTTATATATAAAAGGATATTTAGTGACTATATGCTAATAAGGGTTATCTATTAATAATACTCACCGCTACTAAAGAGAACGCCCTTATTATATACGTGATTAATTTAACTAGAACTATTATATATTATAATAGTAGTATTATAGCTAGTACTAGTTAATATACTATAATATCTATAATAGTAATATTACTATTATTATTACTACTATATTAGATATAAAGGCTTAATAGTATATCTTATAATTATTAGCTATAAACTTCCTAAGTTAAGTAGAGTTAACTTATAGTCCTAGATACTTCTACCTAGGCGTATAGTACTAAGTATAAAAAAACTCTATAGTATACCACCTATTAAATAACTCTACCTATATAATCGCTAATTAAGAGACTAAACTATCACTTATATTATAAAACCTTTAATATTAACTATTATACTTTATTATTAAATATAGAAGATAGGATTTAGGTTAATAATATAAAATACTATAGGTATAAAGATAAAAGCTATAGAGGCCACCCCCTTCGCCCTAATACCTACTCCTATAGCTAATATTTTATTATAGCCTAGGATATAAACACTATTTATACGCTATAAGAACGCTTTAAATATTATAAAGAGAATAGTTAGGTTTTAAATAATTAGTAAGTTAAGATTAATAGCGTTTTTACTATAATAGTATTATATTTAATAGTTAAAGACTACGTGTAGTTATATTCTCTATAAGAGAGTATAGCTTTTAAGTATAGTGTGATTAAAAGTAAGACCCACTCTACGTTATTAGTTAATAATCTCCTTATAGAGTGTATAAGATATAGCGCCCTTTATAATATAATATAGGACTTATAGACTACTAGGCGTAAATAGTATAGTAATATCTCTAAGCCTATCTTTTACTATAGCCTACTTTACTCCTTAATTAATAATAATCCTACACCTAACGTCTATTTAGTATAATAGTATAGTAATTATTAATATAAAAATAAAACCCCCTTATACTATAATATAGCTATTAAATAATTAAAGCATATTAGGATATAGGATTATATAAAAGTAGATAATTATTTCCTAGTAAGATATTCTAGGTAAGAAAAAAAACGCGTTATACTCTATATAGCTTACCTTTTCCTCTAATATTAGTACTTTACTATAATAACCCTATTTTATTTAAACTATATGATTTTTAAAGTCACTATATACTTATCTTTACTAAAGCCTAATATAGAGCTATAATATTTATTAGGTAGCTTACCTTAGGGAATACTTTATTAATATATACTATTAGTCTTAAATTATACTATTAGTCACAGCCTATAGTTAGGTGTATAGCTAATTAATCGACCCTACGCTATATAGCTATATTATATTATATATATATAATAGCGTTAGCTATTTATCCCCTAGATATAGTAATAATTAGATATAGTGCTAAAATAGCCTTATTCTCTAGTATAAATAAGTCTTATAAGAAAGGCGCCGGCTTATTCCCTAGAGATAAGCATATAACTACTATACTCTTAAGTAATAATAACACTTTATTAGCTACTATAGCTACTATACTAGAATAAGTAATAACGGGGCTATTATAGACTATAGTATACGTAGCTATTAAAGGGTTACCTTTCTAGCCTAGGGCCTAGTCTATAGCGAGGCTAGTACTATTAGAGTTAGAGATTAGATACTATAACCTTTACACCCCTTATGCCTTATTATCTTATTAGACTTTCTCTTATATAATATTATATAGGTTATTATATACTTACTATATATATAAGTTAGTATTATTTATATCTATAAGGTATAGATATAAAGAGTATACTAATATAAATAGGTTTTTATTATAAAGGATATATAGTGCTATCTATACTTTATTAGGTAACTCGTTTTTAATATTATCTAACTTATTCTCTATCTCTCCTACTATAATCTCTATTAAGGGGTCTTACTAAGTTTACTCTAGTGTAGTTATAGAAGACTACTATAAGACTAATAATAATAATTCTAAAGCGGGAATATAAGTAGCCCTATTAGCTTACTCGCCTACTATATTAGTTATATACGTTATACTTTATAAATCCTTACTTAGAGGTAAACTAGTAGTATATATAATAATAATAATTAACTATTTAAAATAAACTCCTTATTACTAATAAGTATATTATATTATATAGCGGTCCTTTAGTATTAATTAACTTATAACTATAGCTTCTAGAGAGTCTTATACTATATTATACTAGAGTATATACTTTAGCGCGTTAATAGTCCCCTATAGCGGCGTATTATAGTAGGTAGAAACGCGCCCTATAGGGCACTAAAACATAGTATCCTTAAACATATATAGCTCTATAAAGAAAGATTTAAATAGATAAGTTTATATATTTATATATAGATAATTAATAAACTATAAATTATATATAAAGGGCTTTATTTATAGCTATATCTATAGAAGAATATATATTTAAAGATATTATGTTTTATTATAGTATAGTATAAGGTAAGTAAATTAGTTACTAAGCTAAGGAGATTATATGTGGCTTTAGCACTTAAATCACCACGTTATATATTAATAATTATAATAATATTATAATACACCCCCTAGTATAATTATTCGTCTAAATCATAATCTAGAGCTTAAAGGGGTTAAAGATCCTGCTTATAACCCCTCTATAGAAGAGGGGTTTAAATAGTTTCTTTATTAATATTCTTTTATTCTTATTCACATCCCTACGTTAAGCTATATCCTTTCTTATATTATAAATTTATAGTATATTATTTAGCCCGCCCCTTATTAAAAAGAGAAGCTTCTTATAAATAATATATTTAAGAATAAGCCTTATAAAGTTAGGATAGTTAAGGTCCCTTATTCTTTAAACGTTATTAAATCTATAATAACTCACTCCTAATCTATTATTATATCTTTAGAGGATTCTATAGTAGATCTTATAGCTATAGATAGTCGCCCTAAGTGTTAAAGAAGGATAGATAATTTAGTATTAATTTTAATAGAATTAGAGAAATCTAGCTATTATTTCCCCTTATATAGTCTTAGTTTAGATATAGAAATTAGTAACTAAGC